>CAJHNH020001346.1:417058-429558 GCA_905116865.2 Candidula unifasciata
TTGTTGACAACGTAGGATCCGGATTTGGTCAAAAAATAGCTGGCTGCCGGAAAAGGAGGGATTGTGTCCATGTCTGTACGTGATCACCTGATCTGTTACCGCATCACCCTCTGGGGACAATAAACAAGCATATAGACTCACCATTCTAAACAAGAACAATTAATTTCGGTAATGGTGAATCATTGTGCAAATCATCATTGACATTTTTCTGTATCGATTTTGTGTAGTCGGGAGCCCACGTGGTGAAGTGGCTAGACGCTAGCCTGCGGATCTGATATTTGTTGATTCAGATTCTGGCGGGGCTGGGTGTTTTTTCCTCAGATAGAACCATCTTAAATAGGTAATAGGTAAACTCCTGGGAATTAGATGTGCCGATTGGTCTATAAAATATAGGTCTAGCCCTATATGCCTAAAACGTCGGAAGGCGTAGAAAAAGATACTTTTCTTATTACTCTGCAGTCACTTGCAAGACAGGTTCTTTTTTTTCAGTAAAAAGATTATTAAGATTTTCATTGAGAGAAAAGTATTTTAATCCCAATTATTTTCCTTTGAAAAAAACTCTTGGTAAAACAGTCTTCATCTAGGAAAACTTTTCACGGGAGCCAATATTTACCAAACCCGCCTTATTTTTATCATAATCGAATATACAGAAGAATCGTAATTTGTAGAAACACTATTTATCGAGGAAATCCAAGGAAACCTGGGAATTAAAATAGGCCGAATTAATAAATTGAACAAGGAAAAATTTGTTCTTTTTTCATATTTATAATATACCCGAAACTAGACAGAAAACATGGCCAAGCAATTTAAGTGTAGTCTGTGCCCGGTATAAGTCGATGCGAACGCTTCGTAATGCCGGTATGCCGGGTTCGATCCCAGCTGCGGGCCATGCGCCTTGCGTTGGTTTCGACAGTGGCATCAAAAAAGCCCACCGTCCAGCAAGCAATGGCAAACTACTGGAGGTAAATTAGCCTAGAAAAACCACACAACAGCCAGGAGCCGTTGGGATTGGTTCTGCAACGTCCTGTAAAGGATACGCAACAACCTTTGCCCAGTATGTCTGAATCATGAACCGTCATATTCTGATATTTCTGTTCGTGATGCCTCGGTACTGACCCTGCACACCTCACGGTGACCGGGACTTGGCCAAGTGGAGAGGGAACTCTGCAACACGATCCTGTGGACAGAGAACTTTTTTATTATCCAAAGGTTAGATAGAACGTATCTACATACAGCAACATCTCCTCGGCAAATACAAGCCCTCATTAGGGCTCTGACAATCTGAACATATAGGTATCTGACAATCAGTCTTGTAGGCAAACCAAAAGTGGCAGAAAAACTGGCTGGAGAAGTAAAGACGCGAAACAATGGGTGCGGCCATGTGAAGAAAGGCACACACAACAGTCTATAGAAGCCATGGGAGCCATGGACTAGAAACTATTGGAGATCAATTCCACCAGACCTTCATTGTGTAGAGGCAATTGATTATTGTTTTTAAACTTCAAGCTTTTAGAAAGATGGTATATTTAGTCGAATATATGAGTAGTTACTGAAACATAAACATAAGACGGCATTATCTTCAAACTAGAGCCATCTCTTTTAGGTAATGTTATTGATTCAGATATGTTGCTTTATCTTCGCACTACAGCAAATGAGGTGTCATTACTGCGGTCTCAATTTAACACAGTAACACACAATAATTTGCATTTCTGCAATTAGGCAAAGAAAAAAACGTTGAGACCTTCGCAATTTTACGCAATAACTGGGTCGAATTCACATTAGGTTGATTTTTATCCCATACACCGCGCAGATTGCCTATCTAGAATTTAATTGTCTTTAAAAAGAACAGGCAACTTCCTCAATCCATACATTCAGATGCGACAGACTGTTTTACAACAGACACCCACATCCAAACAGTTGAAGTAAACCGTCTTTAAGTCCAGCTTTTACACACTAATTTATAATTACACGGCTGCGTGCCAAGTAGTTGATTCCAAAACTGCTATAATAATTACCGTAAACATTAATTTATGTGTCTCTCCTAAACACCAGAGACACAACGAATACAAACTTATTAGAATTTTCGCAAGGATATCCTTTATGAAAGTCCATATGTCTGCCCCCACAAGAGGAAGCTTACATCAACGTGGCCAAATACTTCAGTAGATTCTATCGCTGAGGCAAGGTCGTTGATGTTGACTATGTCCTACAAGAAGGTGTAACAACCATTCAGCTCTGGAAAGTTTTGGGATGATAACAGTTCAGGACGCTACAGGCGGAGAAAGAAACTTGACCAACTCAATGTCACATTTGCTAGGTCGTTGTTTTTCAGTCTGTTAATGTCTTGTTTGCGATGATAGCATTTAGAATTTATTTATTTCATTTTACAATTCTCAGTATATGTGTATCTGTGGGTACGGTAGGGTGTGTGTTTTGGTGGCTGCATGGTTGTGGAGACAGAAGTGAGTGAATTAAAGGCGTGTGTGCCTGCGTGTGTACGTAAGTATATGTTTGTGCATGTGAGTGTGTGTATATATATGTGTGTCTGTGTAGACAGAGGTGGATCAAGCATACCAAACAAATATCCATCACAACCAACATCATCATCAAGTGCCGTTTCCATAGTAACGGTCGAGACTCGCCAGCCTGATGTTGTCAGTCGTCCTCTCTCTTGATGGTCTGTTTACACACACGCCCTCTGTTGTTGACCTGATGTTCTTCACCCACATATACGGTTGTATTGCTCTTGCGCGTTTCCCTTTCATACTTTTACCAGACATGTTCTGTAGCTAGTAGTTGTATGTCTTTATCACCAGACATGTTCTGTAGCTAGTAGTTGTATGTCTTTATCACCAGACATGTTCTGTAGCTAGTAGTTGTATGTCTTTATCACCAGACATGTTCTGTAGCTAGTAGTTGTATGTCTTTATCACCAGACATGTTCTGTAGCTAGTAGTTGTATGTCTTTATCACCAGACATGTTCTGTAGCTAGTAGTTGTATGTCTTTATCACCAGACATGTTCTGTAGCTAGTAGTTGTATGTCTTTATCACCAGACATGTTCTGTAGCTAGTAGTTGTATGTCTTTATCACCAGACATGTTCTGTAGCTAGTAGTTGTATGTCTTTATCACCAGACATGTTCTGTAGCTAGTAGTTGTATGTCTTTATCACCAGACATGTTCTGTAGCTAGTAGTTGTATGTCTTTATCACCAGACATGTTCTGTAGCTAGTAGTTGTATGTCTTTATATGACACAATTAACTCTTTGATTTTTCATTTTCTCCTTAGTCACATCTTCTCCTTAGTCACATCTTCTCCTTAGTCACATCTTCTCCTTGGTCATATTTTCTCCTTAGTCACATTTTCTCCTTTGTCACATCTTCTCCTTAGTCACATCTTCTCCTTAGTCATATTTTCTCCTTAGTCACATTTTCTCCTTTGTCACATCTTCTCCTTAGTCACATCTTCTCCTTAGTCATATTTTCTCCTTAGTCACATTTTCTCCTTAGTCACATCTTCTCCTTAGTCACATCTTCTCCTTAGTCACATCTTCTCCTTAGTCACATCTTCTCCTTATTCACATCTTGTCCTTAGTCACATCTTGTCCTTAGTCACATCTTGTCCTTAGTCACATCTTCTCCTTAGTCATATCTTCTCCTTAGTCACATCTTCTCCTTATTCACATCTTGTCCTTATTCACATCTTGTCCTTAGTCACATCTTCTCCTTAGTCACATCTTCTCCTTAGTCACATCTTGTCCTTAGTCACATCTTCTCCTTATTCACATCTTGTCCTTAGTCACATCTTCTCCTTAGTCACATTTTCTCCTTATTCACATCTTGTCCTTAGTCACATCTTTTCCTTAGTCACATCTTGTCCTTAGTCACATCTTCTCCTTAGTCACATCTTCTCCTTATTCACATCTTGTCCTTAGTCACATCTTCTCCTTAGTCAAATTTTCTCCTTTTTCACATCTTGTCCTTAGTCACATCGTCTCCTTAGTCACATCTTCTCCTTAGTCACATCTTGTCCTTAGTCACATCTTCTCCTTAGTCACATCTTCTCCTTGGTCACATCTTCTTCTTAGTCACATCTTCTCCTTAGTCATATCTTCTCCTTAGTCACATCTTGTCCTTAGTCACATCTTGTCCTTAGTCACATCTTCTCCTTAGTCACCTTCTCCTTAGTCACATCTTCTCCTTAGCCTCTTTTCTCCGTAGTCACATTTTCTCCATAGCTATAATTATCTTTAGTCACATTTTCTCTTTAGTCACATTTGCTCTTTAGTCACATTTTCTCTATGGTCACATTTTCTCCTTAGTCACGTGTTCTCTGTAACCACATTTTCTCTTTAGTCACATTTTCTCTTTGTCACATTTGTAGCCACATTTTATTTTTAGCTATATTTTCTCTTTAGTCACATTTTCTCTTTAGTCACATTTTCTCTTTTGTCAAATTTTCTCTTTAGTCATATTTTCTCTTTAGTCACATTTTCTCATTAGTCACGTTTTCTCTTTTGGTATATTTTCATCATCATCATCATGTAACAGCTGTGCTAAGTTGTCCATGCAAATGATAGTCTAGTATTATGTGTCCTGGTTCTGAGTTCGACACTAATGTGAAAAGGGTCCTTGATTTTTTTTTAAACTTTAAACAGTCGTGCATGTTGTTCAGCGGCCATTTTTAAGACGTCACCCAAGAGCTTAACCTGATTTTACTCTGAGTGCATGCAATCTGGTTAGCGTCAAAGATTCAAGACTATCTGCCAGCCTAGACCACATAGCGTTGATGATATCCGCTTTGTCTACACAAATCCCTGCACGCAATGACGCAATAATTGCCAGACCATCCGCTCGTTCGTTACGTTTTACTCTTGCATTTCCGGATGTGTAGATCCAGGTGGGAGAGGTCAAGTGTGACTTTCGAATGCTGTCTACCCATTGAGAGCGCAGGCTGCCCGTTTGCGATTTTATGAAACATGTTCAATAAACCTACCTCTACAGTATCATTCGCCAGGAATGGCCCACGGTAGAAATCTTTCAGCCACAGAAATCGTCAGCCACCGATGGGCAGGTCCACCTAAATAGACGGAACAACAGGAGGTCACGCACATAGAACACGGTTACACTTATTATTCGTGAGGCTCGTTTCAAACCCCAAGCGCATCGCCCACACGACTGTTGGGCTGTCTCCTTGTTGGATGCCTCACGTGATGATAATGCACGGTGCTTATCTTAATGCGTTAGCGTCTGTTGCGTTGTCAACGCACTTCGTAATTCTTAAATACCCAATTAGATTTTAGCTGCAGGTAATCTGGCAGCAGACCGGCTTGTGATGATATCGAAACTGGTGATGGAGAGCCGAGCGTTGAAAGGCAAGGGTAAACTATTGAATGTAAAATTGCCTAGCAAAACCAAACAGCCAAACAGAGCTGGGATTGGTTGTGCAGTGTCAAACAGCCAAACAGAGCTTTGATTGGTTGATGACACGAGGGGAGGGGGAAGTGAGAAAAAGAGAGAGACAAAAACAAGACACAGAGAGAGAGAGAGAGAAGACGGGCACAACTATTACTGAGCTTGAGTGCTTGTCGTTTATCGTCTCCGGGCTGCTGCCTGACAGGTCTGACAACCTGAGATCAGAGGCTCTCAATCTGGATGGCAGACTAACAGGACCTGACGGTGTGGAACCAGGTGGCAGACCAACAGGACCTGACGGTGTGGAACCAGGTGGCAGACCAACCGGACCTGACGGTGTGGAACCAGGCAACAGACCAACCGGACTCGAAGGTGTGGAACCAGATGGTAGACTAACATGGCCAGCAACGATACCCTGTTCATCCTCCTACGAAGTTTTAATGAGGGGGCCCCCGTAACGGTTACAACGGTCCAGTGTCACAAGCAGTCCTGTGTGTCCAATGATGGACAACTTAACTTTTCAACCGATGTCTTTATCAACGACAAGACGTCTTTATCAACAACAAGATGGGTACAATAAGAATGCTAAGCTTTAGCTTATAAACAGCAACAAAGAATTGAGCTTTAGTTAAGGGTTTTTCTTTTAGTCGTTTGCTTTTTAATTGTAGATAAAGACTCATGTCAAAAAGTTGTTTTGTGTGTGTGTGCCAGTCGTTTCTTGATGCCCCCAGGTTGAACTGTGCAGGCGTAAAGGGCAATGAGCGAGCAGACCAACTGAATGCACCAACGCATGTGGAAAGAAGCAGGGACAGAGCAGATATCATCAACGCTGTACGGACTGGGCTAGTGGATAAGGAAGAGTCTCTGACATTAACACGATTGCGTGACATGGGAGTAAAGCATGGCGAAGCACGTCTGTGCCGCCTTCAAGGCCGAGATAGGAGACATCACCAACCTCTCATGGAAACACTAAGTAGAAACACCTTGGAGTGACTGCTGCGTAGGAGGATTGAGCACGCATGGGAATGCAAAATGTGAAGTGGCGTTGATTATGATAACATTTCTAGTCTTAGTTTGTTGTTAGTGAATTCATTCTTTTTTTATTTTTATTTTGAAGCCCCACCCTGGCTTTTGCCGGGGGTCCTAAATATAGCATGATGGCTGAACGGGGTCTCCGGGACCTCTCCTTGGGTGATCCTCATCCGCGTAGCTGCACATTGTGACACCAGGTGTTTATCGCTCTGTGGAATGTCCTGGTAGGGTACAACTTACTCACTTACTTACTGTCCCCTTGTCAGCTGAGACATTCAATAATGTCTTACTTGGTAATTTGAATAATTTTAGTTGTTTCGGTTTATCACACTAGTTGACATTCTGTTGGGGAAATTGTGGCGGATTGCACAGATGTCTATAAACGTATGAGTTTAGCCAGATATGCCACAATCCTATCTCCCCCCCCCCCCCCCCCTCGATAGTGTGAAAAGGGTCATTTACATTTTTTTTATTGTATTTTACATCTTCCAGTTGTGTGTGTTGTTCATCCACTTCTAGATTTTATTCTTGTTCCAGAACTTGAGTTTTGCATACATATCCATTTTACAATTCTGGTACTTGTATGCAGACTATTAGTTCCCGACCTCTAAGGCAAATGAGCTCAGAGTATAGAAAAACAATCATTAATTAGTCGCCTTCTACGACATGCTTTTTGGGGAGGATGTGGATCTCCCCCCCCCCCCCCCCCATCCCAAAAAAAAAAAAAATGGGGCCCCGGAATCTAAACAGGGAACAGAACGGATAATGATAATAATGATGGCTTTAATGATGATGATGATGATGATGATGATGATGATGTAGACTGGCTGTACAAACAATACGATAAATAGTTCATCATAAACTGGTACAATATCCGCACATAAACTGGTACAATATCAGCACATAAACTATTACAATATCAGCACATAAACTATTACAATATCAGCACATAACTGGTACAATATCAGCACATAAACTGGTACAATATTAGGACCTAAACTGGTACAATATCAGCACATAAGCTGGTACAATATCAGCACATAAACTGGTACAATATCAGGACATAAACAGGTACAATATCAGGACATAAACTGGTACAATATCAGGATATAAACTGGTACAATATCAGGACATAAACTGGTACAATATCAGCACATAAACTGGTACAATATCAGGACATAAACTGGTACAATATCAGGACATAAACTGGTACAATATCAGCACATAAACTGGTACAATATCAGGACATAAACTGGTACAATATCAGCACATAAACTGGTACAATATCAGGACATAAACTGGTACAATATCAGGACATAAACTGGTACAATATCAGGACATAAACTGGTACAATATCAGGACATAAACTGGTACAATATCAGGACATAAACTGGTACAATATCAGGACATAAACTGGTACAATATCAGCACATAAACTATTACAATATCAGCACATAAACTGGTACAATATCAGCACATAAAATGGTACAATATCAGCACATAAACTGGTACAATATCAGGACATAAACTGGTACAATATCAGGACATAAACTGGTACAATATCAGCACATAAACTGGTACAATATCAGCACATAAACTGGTACAATATCAGCACATAAACTGGTACAATATCAGCACATAAACTGGTACAATATCCGCACATAAACTGGTACAATATCAGCACATAAACTGGTACAATATCAGCACATAACTGGTACAATATCAGCACATTCTGTTGGCAGCCATTTGTTAAAGCACATATCAGTAACGTTACATGACAAAGCACGTTATTATTATTACTGTAGGTATAGCAATGGATCGTTTTGTTTCGTTTATTTTGCTATACATTTTCGTCGGTTACTATAGACGCGATTGCGACCCGAAAATTTGAAAACCAATTGTCTGTTATTGAGAAATTATTTTTCTGTGCTCTTTACGTGAAAGATAAAATCGGAAAAGTTATTAGAAGTTATTGGAGAGATGCCAGGCTTTGACCTGAGATGGTTTTGACGCGTATAAAATGAATCGATTTTTTTTTTGGCAGCACGCAGTGAATAACGGTAAGTAATTTCGTAAATATCTTCTTAATTAGCCTGATTACTGCAATGTGTGGTCTATTTTTGAATTCTGCGTTAATTTTTATATAAGTGTGGGAAATTTCACAAAGATTGGCAATACAGCACATGTTTAAAAAAATTGTTTAGTGGCATCACTGTTTTCGCTTCAAATCCAATATGTTTGCACTAGGAGACCGTTTTTCCCGCTTTATAATTAACTTAAAGTAATTATTAAATTACCTAACGTTATTTTAATCATTTTTTTAAAATCCACAACCATTGTAGCATTTGTTCATGCATCTGTCATTATTTAGAGCCCTTCGTATTCTCTGTTGGAGATATTTTTGCCTGATCACCCGCAAATCCCAATAATTAATTTAGGCCATCACTGGTAAGATGATTCTTTGGTGATGATTCTTTGGTAATTAACTTAGGATGCTTAGTAAATTGACAATGTTATGTGAGTTACTTTTTTAACATCCACAAACATTGTACCATTTTTTTCATGTGTTTGTCATTATTTAGAGTTTTCAGAATTTTATGTTGGAGATATTTTTACATACCCATATCTTGATCACAAATTTCACAAATTCTGGCACTAAATTCAACATTTTTTTTGGAAGGGGGGGGGGACAAAGCATATAAAACCTAATCTAAAACAGAGTATAATTGTGTTTATTACAAGTAAAAGCACCTAATTCCAATATGATATTCCTTATGTATTTTTTATAATAGTTATATTGTATATTTACAGTCATGGCAAGAAGGACAGCTAAGCATCTCAGAGATCATCTCTCAGTTTTTGAAGCTGGATACCCTATGCAGAAAGGCTACATTGCTCGGCGGCTGCTAGTGCAGGCTGCAGAACCCAGCAAGTCTTTGAATGAGGGAAGTCTTACAACTAGTTTGCATAAATATAAAAGATTGATTTTGCATTTTAAAAAAAAATGTTTAACAAAAGAAATGCAGTCACTTATTAGACTCTTCCTTGAACCATTTCCTATCACATTCATGAGCCTCCCTGTCATGCCTAATCCACAACCTGGACATACTTAACCAATACAGCACTCTAAATCATGTATGCCAGGAATGCAGCCATTATTAGAACCAAATACCCAACAGAGATCAGCACTCACACCGTTGTCTTCGTTAGAAAATGTACCTCATTTTTCACCATCATGCAGATTGCCATCGGGAAAGAAGCTTAAAAGAGATTGTGAAAACTGTGTCATAAAGCAAAAGACAGTTATGAATATGCAATGTGAAAAGAAACGTTTGCAACAGGAAATACGAAAACTAAAAATACAGGCAAGAGAAAAGCAACGATCACAGTTTTCCTTGAAAAGACTGAATGAAAAGATCAAGAGGAAGATACAGTCAAGCAATCTGTGCAGAGTAAAATATGAAACCTTGGGTCACTGCCTCTTTTCATGTTTTACCTGTCTCTTGTCTTTCGACTTGTTGCTATCCCCACTGTATGTCCTCTCCTGTGGTATTTCCTGGCTCTGCTGTCTCATGCATTCAATTTGCTCAGATCCCATATAATTTTAAGCTGTCTCTGTGTGATTTTCTATTCACTAAATACAGTCCTCTGTGTGTCGACTGGTCATGATGCATACCAGTGTAAATGTTTTGCTCTTGGATGCTGAGCAAACAAGGATACTACAATATTTTTTTTTATTTTTCTTTTATAACACAATAGCAGTTGTTTTCCGGAGAAGCTGTGGCGAATGTATAATCACATGAAATCCCACTGTATATCAATCACCCGTGCTGTCTCTGTTATTAGTGTATGCCTAGGCTGTTGTCTTATGTACTCCTACACAACAAGAGAGAAGCAGTGATATGTATATGAAAACAACACTGTATAACAATGATCCTTGTTGTACTATTCCACCTGCCAGATGGATGTTTCCATAGTGGCTGTATAGATATAGCAGCAGCATGTGTGAAGCTGTGGTGAATGTATAATCACATCAAAATCCCACGGTATATCAATCATCCATGCTGTCTCTGTCTGTCTGTCTACATTTCATATGTATCTATCTCAATCTCCCTTTTTTTCAAATGTAAGAACGTTAGTGCTATTTATTGTTATCCCTCATGTATGCACGTTATCATTCATTTCTCACTGTGGCATCATTACTAGTTGATACTTTTAGGTGCTTCGTGTAGTAAAGACATTCAAATTCATACGCTTTCTATGTTAATTTTGTCAAAAACATATTGCCAAACTGTGTCTTTTTTCTTCTGCCTTCTATACCCTAATGGGGCATTAGTCCTCAATCAACTCGCGCTGTCATTATAGTCATTGCTATTACATTTGCTCTTAGTCTTCTTCTTCTTCTTTTTGTTCACCAGCTGTACACTATGGTGTAAAGTTCTGGTTGTTCGTCCACTTGTGGACTGCAGTCCTGCTCCAGAACCTGAGTGTTGCGTATGCATCAGTTTTACAGATCTGATTCAATTGAATGCAGACTGCTGGTTCCTTGCCTCTCAGGCAGATGCACTCCGACTTCAAAGGAAGCTCCCCAGTTAGTCGACTCTTACGACATGCTTTTGGGGAGGCAGTGGGTTTATTCTTGTTTTCCCCACAATAGGGCCCCGGAACCCACACGAGGGATTTGCTCTTAGTGTCTTCCCTATCTTTTTAACTTCACTTTCTAGCTCCCTGCTGCATGTGTTTTTATGGTCTTTGTATATTTTTATGCCCCTATTGGTTCCAGTACACAACTCATTGGCAGACAACTATAAATGTATACGGTTTTTACTGAAAGAAAGTCAATTGATGGCCATTTTCATATGTTAATTAGGTCACGTCAACTGACATTGGCACATTTGTATGATCTTTGTGTTCACCTTGTCGGGACGCACAATTTGATATGCATGTCGCCAGGCTCGCTGGCGGATAACCTTACAGGTATAATGTTTTGCTTGAAAATAGTGAGCTGGCGGCCATTTTCATATGTTAATTAGGTGCATAATGTATTATATGTTTTTAAAACGTGCATAGACAGTTAGGTCTAACTGTCCTGATCCAGCAATATTTGGTTGCTAAGGGATTCGTTCAGAAACAAAAAAGTTATGGCCGTAAAATCAAACATTGAGTCATTTCATCTCACTGGGTCGCAGCCGGAAGCCATGTTTTCTGGATTTTCACTACAATTTTTCTGTCGTGGTGTCCGCCACTAAAATGTTAATATCTCCGCTTAGAATCGACTTACAGGCTTAAATGAGGTACCATTAGATTTTTAATTTTAATTTTTATCTAGCTGTTATAATTTCGTAAGTAAAAACCCAAAAAATAAAACTTTACTAGACTTTCTGTTTGTGACAGTACATAACGCTAAACAGAACAGTTAACTTGTTCATGGATCATTCTTTCTGCGCCACTATACAAATTTGTATGATTATTATTATTATTGTTATTTACAGTTATGACTACAATTGAGAGCAATAGAAACTGACAGGTTTAAGACAAGAAAGCAGTTATATTTATTTATACTTATATAAAGTAATTACTAGTTTGGTACTCACGTATGCTAACTGAAAAATGTACACAAGGTGTACAATATCCGCAGCAGCCAGGTAAGCAGCTAGAACACGAATGATCTGTAAGGTATTTACAAAGTCAAGACGGTCATCTGTTTACATTGGGTCATAAAAGGTGATAATTAGGACAGGTAGTAATTGATGAAGCACCTGACAATCACCCTCCTGTGTAGGAGTTAGTCTGCATTAAGTACTTCAGTTTGTATCTAGGCCGCGGACTCCAGATGGCAAGATATCACATCTGTGATAGTATCTTTATGGGCCACTAACATGATTTAGTCATCATTGGCTAGTCTGTCCTGGCTCAAGTTCGGAAATTAATTCACAGTTGACCAGATGTCACAGCCCCCTATAGCGTGGTAGTTAGTAAGTCAGCCTGCCGCCCCTGTTGTAAGTTTGAACTTCAGTTTTGACAGATTTATTGAACTGGCCTCACTCCAAGT
>CAJHNH020001346.1:432058-569687 GCA_905116865.2 Candidula unifasciata
AGAGCCAGACTGAGAGACAGTCAGTTTTGAAGATCCATCGTATCCAACCTTCAATGAGGAGACGACACCTGACTCATAGATGTATTCATTTAGGTGTTGCGTAAGTTTCATGCAATGCTGTCACGTGACTCAGTTGAGTAAACATCCGTGATATGGTCTGCCAACTTTGACCTAGTTATCTGTTCGCCTTTTCCGTTTTCATTATCTGATTGATAATCGGATAGGTATTGTTGGAGTTCTTGAACTAACATCATGACTGCAGTTGGAAACAATATACATACATGCATAGGTTCCTGAACTTGGGAGTATAGAACTCCTAAGACCTCCCCCCTCACCCAGTACCATTTATGAACGTTCTATTGTTTAAGTGTCGACTCTGTGGCTGAGTCGTTGCGAACGCTTCGTAATGCCGGGATGCCGGGTTCGATCCCAGCTGCGAGCCATCCGCCTTGCATTCGTTTTGACAGTGGTATCAAGAAAGCCGACCGCCCAGTAGCAATGGCAAACTACTGGACGTAAATTTGCCTAGAAAAACCACACAACAGCCAGGGGTAGTTGGGGTTAGTTCTGCATCGTCCTGTAAAGGATACGCAAAAACCTATATTGTTTAAGTATTTGTTTCAACAACAAATACTCACGCCTCAGGCGTGTATTTGTACATTTTCCTGTATTGTCACACTCAACAGGCGATGTAGAGAAGAGAATCCTGTTGCTGTTAATGCAGAGGTCAACGCTCTCATCGGTGAAAATTCAGACGAAGCAGATGCACTAATCTATACAGACGGATCCGTTATACGCCAAAGAAGAAGCGCATGGGCATTTACAGCACGCTCAGCGGGCAGAACAGTCAAAGAAGCCAACGGCGCCTTCTCCATGACAACCAGCAGCCTGACGATGGAGGTGATGGCAGTGACGCAAGCGTTTGCCTGGCTTGAAACACAAAAATACACCCGCATATGTATACTCAGTGATTCAATGAGTATGATCCGGAGGGTTCAGGCAGGTTCAGTGCGAAGACAATGGCTTGAATCAATTCAGAAGTCCACTGTGCGAGGAGTCACCTTTTATTTTTGTTCCGGGACACGCAGGCGTCGATGGAAATGAAAGAGCTGACAGGTTGGCTGGATCCGCCAGTCACTACCGACGGTCGGCCTATGCTGATATTATCAATGCCCTCAGAGAAATGGGAAGGATAGAGGACTTTGGTGGCAGTGAATCCACATCACTCCCAGCTGAATGGCAGACGCTTGGGATTAAGATCGGCACAGCAAAAAACGAGACGCACACCAGACACGCCAGAACTGGACTTGTTATCAACATAGAAACTGGTACTATTAGCCATCGGTCGTTGGGATTCATACTGAGGGGAGGATCTGAGCACCTATGGACATGTCCGGAGTGCAATGATGATAACCTAACTAACTAACTAACTTGTTTCAACAGTTCCTTTTATTTCAAACATATTGTTATATTTTATTCTCCTTTAATCCGTTAAGCTGTTATTATTTTTACGTACTTCAGCAAGGCTTAAGACTCTCAGTGATGCCCGAACCTAAAATATTATAAGATAAGCCGAACCGAACCCCCCCCCCCCCTTTTTCAAATCCCCTTCCAGTCATTACTTTCTGGGTGCGCTCCTGAAAAGATGTCAAGTGGTGCCGGATCAGCTAGACTGGACCGAAGACCAAACTTGACGCAGTAACTAGTCGAATACCTCGGCGTTCTTCCTCACCTGTTTGCACCTTTCTGGTGGCCCACACTACAGGATTGTATGCACATCTGGAGGCAGCACCGGCAGTCAGTTTCTTAGTTTGCAGTGTCAACTGTTGAGACAATTACCTGGCAATAATTATCAGATTTTGTAATCTCTGAGAACATAGTAAACATTTGTTTCAATTACGCCATGTTTGATTATCATGTAGAATTATTAAATTAGTTTTAACACTGTTGTCTTGTGTGTATCGTCGTCCTCGTCATCTTCTTCTACTTCTTTTTCTTCTTCTTCTTCTTCTTCTTCTTCTTCTTCTTCTTCTTCTTCTTCTTCTTCTTCTTCTTCTTCTTCTTCTTCTTCTTCTTCTTCTTCTTCTTCTTCTTTTTTTTTCTTCTTCTTTTTCTTCTTCTTCTTCATCAGCATCATCATCATCTTCTTCTTCTTCTTTATCTTCTTCTTCTTCTTCCTCCTCCTCCTCTTCCTCTTCTCTACTCCAATGACCTCAGTGAAGTAATGGAGGGAGATGCAAGGTTCTTTTGTGTGCTCTTTGTATGCGTCGTATCAATTGGGCCTCATTTCTGCAAGGCTGTTGTTGAAAACGTCGTTCCACTTTTTTGTCAGGCATTCCCCTTGTTCTGTGATCGCTGTGTCTTCAGCATGTTTCTCTGATATCACATGCGACGGACCCGAGAGGCAGCAGAAATGCTCTCTTATGGCGGGATAGAGACAAGAAGCCACTTTCTTAAGTATTGGACAAGAGATTCTTGGAACCATTCGCAACGATAGAAGAATACCGCAGTCTTTGTCATTTTCCTCTAGTAATCTTGTCAATCCACAACTGTCTCTCTTCTGTACATTCAATCAATTCTGACACAGTTGATCTTCTATGTCATAACATCTCCCCCCCCCCTCTCTCTCTCTCTCTCTCTCTCTCTCTCTCTCTCTCTCTCTCTATCTCTCTCTCTATCTATCTATATATATATCTATATATATATATATATATATATCTCTATATATATATATATCTATATATATATATATATATATATATATCTTTCTCTCTGCCACTTTTCCCCTCCAACTTGTCCTACTTGTATGTAGAGTGTCTCCTTCTCAGTGAGTCAGTTTCTTTCAATACATTTTTAGTACTCTTTTTATTTGTCAAGAGTGTGCTCATCACTCGTCTATAAAACCATATCTCTGCTGCTTCCACATAATTTTTTCACTAATCGGCTAACTGCCCGTGATTGACTTTCGTATTTTACAACAGGATTTTTATAGTTATTGAGAATTCTTTTTCTCACCTTAACTGACAAAGAAAAATTGCGTAGAATATTCTTCATTTTGTGACATGATGCCTTTGCTTGAGCTATTCTATATATAACTTGTATAATACGTCTACCATCTGTTGTTATCAGGGTACCCAAGTACTTAAATGTACCAACTGGCTTGAGGATTGTCATAGTAGGCTACACCTACCCATACACACATACACAATCACACAGAGGGGAGAGAGACAATGGATAGGGGTGAAATGGGAGCGGGTAGGGAGAAAACGGTAGTTGGAAAACTGGAATTAAGTTATGTCCAAGCCTTCATCGCACTGGGAACATAGGACTAAACCTATATTTTCTAGGTCAATCGGCATTCGGTAGGTGACGGAGTTAACATCACACTGACCGCCTTTGCTTCCCATGTCTTTACCTGGTGCCCATTTAAGACTGGGTCGACCTGGGAGCTAATGTCGTTTTCAAAGAAGAAGAAGTCTGGGTCCGTATTCAACCTGAACCCACGACCTTCCGATCCACAGGCGAGTGTCTAGCCACTGCACCACGTCGGTTCCCTTGGTACAGTTAATGCCCTTTATATACCATCAGTGTATCTGACATACAAGTGATAGAGTGATGTTGTGATAAACCATTGGATACTCGCTGGGTGATGTATCCACGCAACTGATATATTCACGCAAGCCGACATATATCTTTGCAACTTGAGATATCCGTGCAGCATGATACTTCGATGCAACTTGATACATGCAGCTTGATATAGCCATACAACTGGATGTATCTTGAGATATCCTGACTTCACTTTCACTTAGTCGATCCACTTCTACCTTGGGGTGTATAGGTTTGCCAGAGAGATCGCCAGACCTTTATGTCAGCAATTTTTCATGTTTCTGGCTTTGTTCCATTCCTGTCCTCTCAGTTAGGGACTGTCGGATGTTGTCTTCCCAGAGAACTCTAGGTCGTCCTGACGGTCTGGTTTCTTGATTCTTGGCCTTCCATGCCTGCCGTGGTGGCCGATTCTCTACCATTCTGCATACAGGTCCGAACCATCGTAATTGTGACTGATCCACTCGAGTTCGTTAAGTCTCGGTTTCAAGGCCATGACGTATTGTCAAATTGCAAACTTTGACCCTTCTTGTCATTTGGACCACCTTTCTCAGACATCTTGTCTCTGGGGCCTGAAGCTGGTTCTGCGAGCTATCATATCCTTTTGACTTAACTTGTTTTGGCGTGGGGGTCGGAGGGGTGGAATCGTCACGTTCAACCAGCATCCCCACAACGAGGGGGGGAGCTATTGGTTATAATTGTCACTGGTTTATGTGTGCCATATAAAATGGCTTAGCGTTGCTGGCCACCAAGCAGCCCTGAAAAGGACACTTGCAGTTTTGATGCAATCGTAGGAGACAGACCCAAATACTGTCCCCACAGACGACGAAGCCGTCTACCGGCCAGCCGATGGACGACCTGGTCGTCGATGGGTCATATCCTGGCAATGTGAAATGATCATGCAGCTTGATACAACCATGCAACCTTATGTATCCATTCAACTTGATATATCCATGCAACGGTATGTATCCACACAACTTGATATATCCATACAACCGTATGTATCCAGACAACTTGATATATCCATGCAACCGTATGTATCCATACAACTTGATATATCCATTCAATTCGATACTCATTATAAATGCTAAATTATCCGAGCTAGCATTAAACCTACAACGGCGACCGAATCTTTCGCTGATCAGCTAGTGGCGGGTATTAAAATTTAATGACTCGTGTATGCCAGTTTCTGAAATAAAATTTAATTCGATGCTAAACCGCAAAAATCCCCGACCCGAGTTAACGACTTAATTTAACTTTTTTAATTAAAAAATTATTCACTTGTGTCTTATAAAGATCACCATTATTCTCCTGTGATCGGTGTACACAGGTGGGCAGAGGCGAGTTAGTTTGAACACCTTTCGTGTGAAATCCACGCTACAAACTTGGTATTGGCTTGCACTCTTGCTATTGAAGTTTGAATGGGAGCCGCTGTGATCCAGCGGCTAGACGCTCGCCTGCACATCGCAAGGTCGTGAGTTCGGGTCCTCACGGGAGCCGGCCTTTAAAAAAAAATGATCTTGGCTCCCAGGCAGACCCATCTTTGACTGGGTAGCAGGTACAGTGCTGGGGAGTAAAGGCGCCCGGCATGATGCTGACCACATCACCCACCAAGTGCCGTTTGGTCTATAAAAATATAGGTCTAGCCCTATATGCCCAAAACGTGTGAAGGCGTTGAAAAGGGAATTTTACTTTTACGTTTATTCAAGTGTGAAAGTTTTCATTGATGTGTATATCATCCAACATGTCGCCAGCCTATTGTTAGGGTTAGTTCTGCTCCTTTGTTTATTTTTGGATCGCAAAAAATAACATGTTGGTGTGGGAAGATAGGAGTGGGGTGAACTGGCAGGTTGGTATCATTCTACTGTATGGTAAAGAGGTCTAAATATATACAATCTACACTTTGGGCATGGGAAACAGAAGATATAAACTCTACATTTGGTATAGATGGATCAGGAGATATAAACTCTACATGAAGGATAGATGGATCTAAAGATATAAATTCTACATTTGGTATAAATGGATCAGGAGATATAAACAATATATGTAGGATAAATGGATCTAAAGATATAAACTCTATTTGTGGAGTGGAGGGAACTAAAGAATAAACTCTACATATATAGATTTAAACCTATAATATCTGTATGTGGTGTAGAGAGATCAGAATTTATTAACTGTACATGTGGATGTGATATACTCTACATGAGGGACAAATGGATCTAAAGAAAAAACTCTACATGAGGGATAGATGGATCTAGAGATATAAACTCTACAAGTGTTGCATAGAAATTTCATGTTGCACTGAAACATCAAGTGTATGGCTATGTCAAGGCGGAACCAGCTCTACTGTTGTT
Organism: Candidula unifasciata; assembly: GCA_905116865.2. NCBI lineage: Eukaryota > Metazoa > Mollusca > Gastropoda > Stylommatophora > Geomitridae > Candidula > Candidula unifasciata. The sequence goes on from CAJHNH020001346.1 coordinate 438,016, forward strand.
AGTTATGGAGTCAAAGTATTCAGTTTGTTTAATTTTCCATCCTGTTATACGGATGTGAGTCGTCGGACTATCTCCCAGTCCTTAAGAAAGAGAATATGGGCTTTTGAGCTGAAATGCTATAGAAAGATTCTCAGAATATCTTGGACAAAGAAGAGAAAAAATACTGACATCCTGAAAGATCTGAACTAAAGAAGATTGCTAATAAACAGCATCCTGTCTCGGAAGCTGAAATATTTTGGTCATATCAAGCGCCATGGCGGATTCGAAAAAATTATTGCAGAATACATGGTACCAGGAAGGAGGGGTAGGGGCCGACCAGCACAAAGATGGACACAGGATATAAGTGACTCCTTGAGTATAAAAGTAGATGAGGCAGGAGAACTGGCGAGAGACTGAGTTTCTTTCAGGCAGACCGTGATAGAGCCGACTTTCTACCCCATAGGACATCACACAAGATAAACACTGCTATACAAAGTGATGATAATTAGGGATCACCGTGGAGAGGTCCCAGAAACCGCGTCAGACAATGGCCATATTGATATTCTACATGTTGCGGCCCCTGGAAAAGGTGGGGCTTCAAATGTATAAATGACGTAAGTAGTATATTAGATGGTGACCTGTTTCTACCTCACCAGGACAGCACAACAATAGATAAACACCTGGTGACACAAAGTGCCACCATTCAGATGAGAATCACCCAAGCACAAGTCGCAGACATGGGATGGGGCTTACAAATATTTAAAAAGTTGCATCCCTAATTGCGGCGGAATTAAAGTAAATGTGAAATAGAGGGATTTAAACATTTAAATTCTACAATCGGGAGGGAACTGAGCATATAGATTCTATACATGAGGTAGAAGGTTCTAAGCATATATATTTTACAGTGTAATAAAGCTTTCTTTTTAAACTAACTTTTTTACTAACTAAAGACAAGTATAAATGCATGCACTTGCTGCAGGACGTGCCTTATGTAAGAGATGCAGTAATTGTGACAGATATTGTCACTCTTGTATCAGACTGTAAAGCTAGAATTGTTCATTGCGAGCAAGCACATACTCAAAGGGCACAACTCTCTAATCCTGCAGGTCTGAAAGCAGGTCAACTAGATAAAGGGATCTGAAGGCGGAACCAGCTCCACTGTTGTTAGTTTTGGAGTCAAAGTATTCAGTTTGTTTTAGTTTTATTCGTTGATTGCAGCTTGTTTGACAGGTAGTTCTTTCTGTTTACATTGCAAATATTTTAATTTATTTTTCAGCTCAGAAACATTTCAATATTTTGCTGTGTCCTTGACACAAGGGACTAACCCATCTCGTCCCATTGTAGTCTGCCAAAATGATCATGTGACCTGTGAACCTATGTTCTGGACGACAAGTGGATCTAAGCTATCACAAGTCTCAACATTGCTAACAGTTCTCATACACTTTCCTTCAGTGGCAACACATAACAAATGAAAGTAACTCTTAACAAACATTTATCATATTTACACTAAGTGTTTATTATTACATGAGTATGTAACAGTATGACAACATACACTAGGACCAGCCTGTGACTACTGTAAAGATCTACTGGTGTGAACAGCTAATTAAACAGATTATTATTTAATCAACCACACTAAACCTCATTAACACAAAAGGTTAAACGCCCAAAATTGAATTTGATTATTTCTGCTGGAAACATTGATATATGTACATATTGGTTACACATTTAAGGACAAATAATCTTTTGGGCTAAAATCAACATATTTTCATGGTTGTTTATATGAAGTATTTTGTCCTTTTTAGGACGAAATGTTTGTTACTTGAAGCCCCACCCTGGTGTTTGCCAGAGGCCGCAATATAGGCAGGCCATAAATAAGGCCAATTGTCTGAACGCGGTTTCTGGGACCTCTCCACAGCGATCCTCATCAACATGGTGGCACTTTGAGTCATCAGGTGTTTATCGCTTGTGTGATGTCTTGGTGGGGTAGAAAGTTAGTTAATTAGTTAGTTATGGTTGTTTATTAAACGTATTATACTTTATTTTATGTGAAAAATTGCCAAATGTATCACCATGGCATATTATCTCAAAATTGATTAAGATGGCTTAATAAAACTTGGCACATAAATTTAGCATTATAATTTACACCTATTTAACTAATCACTTTTTATTCAGAGCTACGGTTTAAAAATAATTTTCTTCTTATAAAATTAGGGGTAAGGGTTAAAATACATGAGGAAAAAAATCATAAAGTATTCAAGGTGCTGTATTCATTACAGTTCAGTCTGTTTCAATGTTATTTTCCTATGTGTGTGCCAAGTGTGGAGACAATGTATTAACTTTCGAGATATTGTGGATTGTGCAGTAAAAAAAGTATTTGAAAAAAAGGAATTTTGAGAAAATTGCAAAAAATTATCTGACCAAGCTGGTTGTAACAATAATCTTTTACCTAATGTGTCCCTAATACATACAAGACATCATCTTGGTATTCCTCATTTGTCTGAATAAATTATCTTGCTCTATTTATCTTTTTATCCATTTTATTCCTTTCTTCAGCTCTGATTCAAGTGCTTGATCAAATCCACGAACTGTGGAGACACTGTGCTACAGCTTAGTCCTGACTAGTTCCCCTTCATTATTTAAAATAATAGCATCATTCCTAGTTACTTCTCACCTATATTTTCCAACACAGATTACATTGATTTTGTTATCCTAATTCTACAGTTTCTAAGAAATGAGTGAAACAAACTTGTAAAATGGGTTGATAACTAACTGAGTTAGGACAACATTTGAATGGTTGTTTATTGAACGTATTATACTTATGTGAAAAATTGCCAAATGTGGTCACCAAAACATATTATCTCAAAATTGATTAAGATGGTTTAATAAAACTTGGCGCATACATTTAGCATTATAATTTACACCTTTTTAACTAATCACTTTTTATTCAGAGCTACGGTTTAAAAATAATTTTCTTCTTATAAAATTAGGGGTAAGGGTTAAAATACATGAGGAAAAAAATCATAAAGTATTCAAGGTGCTGTATTCATTACAGTTCAGTCTGTTTCAATGTTATTTTCCTATGTGTGTGCCAAGTGTGGAGACAATGTATTAATAACTTTCGAGATATTGTGGATTATGCAGTAAAAAAAAGTATTTTAAAAAAAAATTCTAGTTTGTGGAAAAAATATTTCTGCCCACCAGAAACAATAAACCTTCCAGCTGTGACCACAATTGTGTTTATGTTAACTGTGTGTTTTCTTCTTTAGGGAGTTTGTGTTAATGAAGCTTAACTGTATTTTATACAAATATTTTATCACCGTACAGACTGATACAACAGAATCATCACTATCATCATCATAAACCACTTCTGCCATTAAGTGATGAAGTGATGAACAATTTGCGATCTAGTCAGCAGGAATTTTTTTTCCCCACAAACTCTTTTTGTGTATTCTTGTGCACGTAAAAAGTCCCCTGGCAGTTGGAAATTGAAAAGAGTAGCCTAACAGCGCTGCCCGGAAAAAAAAATTTGAGTTAAAAATCTACCCAAAGTATTTCAGGATCCTCACCGGTGCAACGAAGTTTGTGCACTGCGCTGAGATTCTTCAGACTCAGGCTTGAATTAGAAGTAGACCGGAGCACTTATGGGTTTCACCCATGTGCCATGATGTTGATCCCTTGAATAAACACACAAAAATATTCCATTCACTAGATAACGAAGAGTCAACAAGCCGTGGGGGAGGCTGTGGGTCTAGTTTTGTTTTCCCACAATGAGGCCACAGGACCCACACAGGGAGACAGTGGGTCTATTCTTTTTTTCCCACAATGGGGCCTCAGAACCCACACAGGGAGGCAGTGGGTTTATTCTTGTTTTCCCCACAGTGGGGCCCCAGAACCCACACAAGGAAACAGTGGGTCTATTCTTGTTTTCCCCACAATGGGGCCTCAGAACCCACACAGGGAGGCAGTGGGTCTATTCTTGTTTTCCCCACAGTGGGGCCCCAGAACCCACACAAGGAAACAGTGGGTCTATTCTTGTTTTCCCCACAGTGGGGCCCAAGAACCCACACAGAGATTTGAAACAGTTAAATAAAGAAACACTGTTGACCAGACTACAACTGCCAGTCAGCAAGCCCCGTGTGCACCACACATTACACAGCCTTCAGAGAATAAACTTTTGGAAGAGAAAGTTAATGCTGTTTGAGTTTAAAAACTGACAGGTATCAAAAGGGAACAAAATGACAAAAAAACAAATGCTAAATGTGGTATATGAAATAATTACTTGATAACAATCATCATCATCATCATGTGTCCTGCTAAATGGTGTAGCTAACTGGATCGCAGCAAATATCTCGACCCTTGGAGGTCCCATTTAATTCTTTTGATGATCTTCCTCCATTTCTACCAGCTACTCCTAACCCACCCTGGTTAGATCCACACTGAACCCACTTAGCAGTTGACATGCGACGCTAGTTCCACTTTCTGGCAAGTAAGGGGCAGCTGGTTTGATACTGTTCATATGACTCACTGACAGCCCATTGGTCTGTGCAAAATATGACACTAGCACCAGACACTAAATTTACCAGAAAGGACTCATCCGAGATATCTATCTGGGCAGGAAAGAGTGTAAATATTATGTCAAAATGTTATATACATGTTGGGTAGATTCTTCATGTTCTCCATATAATGTGGGTAGAGTCTTAATGTTCTCCATATAATGTGGATAGTCTTGATGTTCTCCACATACCTGTGGGTAGAGGATGTTCTCCACATACCTGTGGGTAGAGGATGTTCTCCACATACCTGTGGGTAGAGGATGTTCTCCACATACCTGTGGGTAGAGTCTTGATGTTCTCCACATACATGTGGGTAGAGGATGTTCTCCACATACCTGTGGGTAGAGGATGTTCTCCACATACCTGTGGGTAGAGGATGTTCTCCACATACCTGTGGGTAGAGGATGTTCTCCACATACCTGTGGGTAGAGTCTTGATGCTCTCTATATAATAAAGTAGAGTCTTGATGTACTTCACATACCTGTGGGTAGAGTTTTGATGTACTTCACATACCTGTGGGTAGAGGATGTTCTCCACATACATGTGGGTAGAGTCTTGATGTTCTCCACATACCTGTGGGTAGAGGATGTTCTCCACATACATGTGGGTAGAGGATGTTCTCCACATACATGTGGGTAGAGGATGTTCTCCACATACCTGTGGGTAGAGGATGTTCTCCACATACATGTGGGTAGAGGATGTTCTCCACATACCTGTGGGTAGAGGATGTTCTCCACATACCTGTGGGTAGAGGATGTTCTCCACATACCTGTGGGTAGAGGATGTTCTCCACATACCTGTGGGTAGAGTCTTGATGCTCTCTATATAATAAAGTAGAGTCTTGATGTACTTCACATACCTGTGGGTAGAGGTTGTTCTCCACATACCTGTGGGTAGAGTCTTGATGTTCTCCACATACCTGTGGGTAGAGTCTTGATGTACTTCACATACCTGTGGGTAGAGGATGTTCTCCACATACCTGTGGGTAGAGGATGTTCTCCACATACCTGTGGGTAGAGGATGTTCTCCACATACCTGTGGGTAGAGTCTTGATGTTCTCCACATACCTGTGGGTAGAGGATGTTCTCCACATACCTGTGGGTAGAGGATGTTCTCCACATACCTGTGGGTAGAGGATGTTCTCCACATACCTGTGGGTAGAGGATGTTCTCCACATACCTGTGGGTAGAGGATGTTCTCCACATACCTGTGGGTAGAGTCTTGATGCTCTCTATATAATAAAGTAGAGTCTTGATGTACTTCACATACCTGTGGGTAGAGTTTTGATGTTCTCCACATACATGTGGGTATAGTCTTGAAGTTCTTTATGTAATGTAAGTAGAGTCTTGAGGTTCTCCACATACATGTGGGTAGAGTCTTGAGGTTCTCCACATACATGTGGGTAGAGTCTTGAGGTTCTCCACATACATGTGGGTAGAGTCTTGAGGTTCTCCACATACATGTGGGTAGAGTCTTGATGTTGTCCACATCCGAGGATAGCTAAAATTAGTTATGTATTCTTTACAGTTGTAAACCAACCCCCAGCATTTCTAAACAATTTTTTTTTTGTTGCTGAGAGTTTGCCATTGCTTTCTGAACAGCTAACGCTCCATACCACTGTCATACTCAACACAAAGCAGGCTGCTGCTAAATGGCATGCAGCTAAACTTAGCCAAGTATGTTGAAATTATGAATCGTGTTTGTAACTCTTTACCCCCCCCCCCCCCCCCCTCCAGACGCCAACGCCTCATAATTGTAAAAAGTAAAGGATCCTTTTCCCTGCCCTCACTGGGCATATAGGGCTAGACCTATATTTTATGGACCAGTCAGCACTCAGTAGGTGACGTGGTCAACATCACACTGGCCACCTTTACTTCCCAGGACTTTACCTTGCACCCATGTGAGGCTGGGTCAGCCTGGAAGCTAAGGTCGTTTTTGAAAAAAGTATGGCTTTGCCTTCAGAACCACAGATGAGTATCTAGCCACTACACCACAGCGGCTCCCCAAAGGTAAATAAGGGACATGACTGTGCACAGAGTCAAATCCATGGAACATTTAATTGTTAAGCAAAATTACAGTCTCCAGCAATGCATGCAGTTTCTCCACGCACACACAATCAAACTTGATGACTCATTTCTTCGACAGAATGATACAATATCACAAAAGTAACAAGTTCAACAGCAACGTAAATTTGTATATGGCTAACTCATTGTAATCGGCTAACTGAGTCCAAATATAATTTATGTGTGGTATGTCCAAACATGACTAATTCAAACCCAGGGCTTTGTTTTGGCAGTACGCAGTACCAGTACCCTTTTAAAAGCATAATATTTTCAGCACTTTTGTAATAGAAACTTTGTGGTAAATACCGGCACCTTTTTTCACACATTTTATTTTTTTTCAGTTAAAAATATTTCTGCTCAAATCTATCATAACCATATATGATGTGTCTAAATATGACTAACATTAGTATAATACAATTAATACGTGATATGTCTATATATGACTGACACTTTCAAACGTAATCTAAATGTGATATGTCAACATGTGACTAAATCAATTTTAATATAATCTGATAAATATTTTGTATACATGATAAAAAGACAAGCAGGTCCTAATGTAATTTTTATGTGATGTGTCTAAATATTTAAAAAAAACTAAGTTCTAATACAATCTATGCTTACTAATGGTTACATGTTGATAATATATTTAATATATTTACAGATTGTAGACTCCTTATGTTTTATATCTACATCATCATCATCATGTAGCAGGTCCTTTGCAGAACGTCGCTTTCATCACAGTCTGCCTGTAAGAAACTCGGTCTCTTGCCAGTTCTCCTGCCTCATGAACTTTCACACTCAAGGAGTCACTTATATCCTGTGCCCATCTTCGTGTCGGTCAGGCCCCTGCCCCTCCTTCCTGGTACCATGCTTTCTGCTATAATTTTTTCCAATCTGTCGTGGCGCTTGATATGACCAAAATATTTCAGCTTTCGAGAAAGGGTGCTGATCTACATATAGGATGTAATTAGAATATGTCACAATATGACTAGTGTAGTCCCAGAATAATCTGTATATAACAGATTTATATATGATTAATTCAACTGTAATATAATCCATACATGTAATATTTAAATATGACTAATGCAGTCCCAAATTAACCTGTATATAATAGATTTATTTATGATTAACTTAACTGTAATATAATCCATACATGTAATATTTAAATATGACTAACATAACTCTAACATAATCTTAATATAATATGTCGATATCTAACTAGCTCTTTGGATACCAGTCTCAATTTTGGACACAATCTGTTATTTTAAAGCCCCACCCCGGCTACCACTGGGGGACCTAAATATAACCTTCAGGTTAAACAGGATTTCAAGGGATTTGCGCCCAGGTGATTCTCATCCGAATAGTGGCACTTTGTGTCACTGGGTGTTTATCGCTCGTTGTGTGGTCCTGGTGCGGTTAAATGTCAGTCAGTAAGTCAATCAGTCAGTCAGTCAGGCTAACTCTAATGTAAATAATCTGTATGTGATTTTGTTAAACATGACTCACTCAACCCTAGTACACCGTGCACAAAACCATTGCAGATTCTATTCTAACATAACCAATATGTATGTGATATGTCCAAACAAGGTGAATCTGGTTATTATTCAGTCTATATGTGATATGAGTATCGTTACTCATGACTACCTTAACTATAATATAACCTTTATGTGACATGTTGAAAGTTTCAATAATTCATTGACAAGCTATTAATACATCTCTTAATTGTTTACAGTATGTAAGTGTACAACCAGTTCTCCCTCAAGATATTTAACCACTTTTGTATGAAACCTTTCAATGCACAGTTAATTATATCACAGATATTTAACCGTCTCTGTATGCCATACTTCAATGTACAGTTAATTCTATCACAGATATTTCAACATCTCTGTATACTTTCCTTCAATGTACAGTTAATTCTATCATTTCAACATCTCTGTATACTTTCCTTCAATGTACAGTTAATTCTATCACAGATATTTCAACATTTCCATTCTTCTATGTACAGTAAATTTTACAACAAATATTTAACCACCTCTGTGTACCATACACAGCTAATTTTATCTAAGATATTTAATGATCTCTGTAAGCCATACTTCAATGTAGAGTTCTTTAACAGATATTTCAACATCTCTGTATTCCATTCTACAATGTACAGTAAATTCTATAACAAATATTTAACCATGTACTTCAATGTACAGCAAAGTCTATCACAGATATTTAACCATCTCTGTATTCCATTCTTTTATGTACAGTAAATTCTATATCAGATATTTAACCATCTCTGTATTCCATTCTTTTATGTACAGTAAATTCTATATCAGATATTTAACCATCTCTGTATTGCATTCTTTTATGTACAGTAAATTCTACAGCAGATATTTAACCATCTCTGTATTCCATTCTTTTCTGTACAGTAAATTCTATAGCAGATATTTAACCATCTCTGTATTCCATTCTTTTCTGTACAGTAAGTTCTATAGCAGATATTTAACCATCTCTGTATTCCATTCTTTTTTGTACAGTTAATTCTATAGCAGATATTTAACCATCTCTGTATTCCATTCTTTTCTATACAGTTAATTCTATAGCAGATATTTAACCATCTCTGTATTCCATTCTTTTCTGTACAGTTAATTCTATAGCAGATATTTAACCATCTCTGTATTCCATTCTTTTCTGTACAGTAAGTTCTATAGCAGATATTTAACCATCTCTGTATTCCATTCTTTTCTGTACAGTAAGTTCTATAGCAGATATTTAACCATCTCTGTATTCCATTCTTTTTTGTACAGTTAATTCTATAGCAGATATTTAACCATCTCTGTATTCCATTCTTTTCTGTACAGTTAATTCTATAGCAGATATTTAACCATCTCTGTATTCCATTCTTTTCTGTACAGTTAATTCTATAGCAGATATTTAACCATCTATGTATTCCATTCTTTTCTGTACAGTAAGTTCTATAGCAGATATTTAACCATCTCTGTATTCCATTCTTTTTTGTACAGTTAATTCTATAGCAGATATTTAACCATCTCTGTATTCCATTCTTTTCTGTACAGTAAGTTCTATAGCAGATATTTAACCATCTCTGTATTCTATTCTTTTTTGTACAGTTAATTCTATAGCAGATATTTAACCATCTCTGTATTCCATTCTTTTCTGTACAGTTAATTCTATAGCAGATATTTAACCATCTCTGTATTCCATTCTTTTCTGTACAGTTAATTCTATAGCAGATATTTAACCATCTCTGTATTCCATTCTTTTCTGTACAGTTAATTCTATAGCAGATATTTAACCATCTATGTATTCCATTATTTTCTGTACAGTAAGTTCTATAACAAATATTTCAACATCTCAGTATTCCATATTTCAATGTATACTAATTCTATCACAATTAATAAACCATATCTGTTCACCATACTTTAATGTACAATTAATTTCTATCACAATATATTTTACCATATCTGTATGCTGTACTTCAAGGCAGATTTAATTCATTCAAAAGACTTTTGACTAGAGGGTGTCATGTCTTTATTGATGTAGGGTAAATCTGGTCAACAACATAAATAACAGAAGATTACTATTTTGTGTTTGGTTATCTTTTTACACGTCATTACAAGCTGGCAACTGACAGTGTAGCTAGCCAGAACAAATACTTCTAGGTGATTTCATGATGTTGGCTAGACATGGTACACATCTACATATGTAACAACAAAAAGATCTGGGCAGTTAGCACCACCAAGCAGGCAGTATTTAGGTCAGGGATTCGTCAACAGGAATGTTTCTTGGTCTGCTCACATTTGAATCAGCTAGGCTGACTTCTGCTGGGAACATCCTGGCAATGTTGTCGCCATCTTGCCCTTCAAATCTCTGCATTCTGTCGTCTGGACTGACATGAACACCTTGACCTTTCGCTGCTGGTGACCTGAAACTGACCCTAGAAGGCTGGTAATTTGGTGTGTGTCCCTCAGTCAGTACCAGGCCTCTTAATTTGCTGTCAGTTTTGTTACTGGTCACAGATACAGCTACCTGTGGCTCCACCTGGAGGATGTTATCAACAGGAAGTACAAGATTTTAGTTAACTTGTCATTTCTAAATTTAGCAGTTATTTATTATTTATATAACCCCTCTGAAGAGTCCAATATATGCCAGGTAACATACATATAGATTCCTTGAGCTCACTGAAATCATCATCATCATCATGTGTTGAAACTACTGAGCTGGTTGTAAAGATTTATCTTTTAAATCCATAGTTTTCTGCCTTATGTTCCTCTCTTGTATACAATAAAATGAATGAACAACATGTATAACTAAGAAGTTCAATGTTAGGAAAGACAGACATAGATACAGGTAAATATTTCCAACACAGTTTTTATTAACAAACCAAAAATTAAACAAGACAAAACTGAAATATCAATGTCACAGAAAGTAGCGTACATTTTACAATGAACAATGATTACTAGGGATTTTTATCATAGCTCTTTTGAAAGATTGACAATTCTTATGATCTGCTCCTTAATAGTTCTACAGGTTTACAGTTGCTTATTAAGGTGAGGGGGACAATTTCTGCACTGATAAATCTGTCTTGTCTTGTCTTGTCTTGTCTTGTCCACAATTGCTTATCGCAGTTTTCTATCTTGGGGAGCCAGGTGTGTTTCACGTGGTTAGTCCGTGTTGCCTCAATATTTCGTCTCTCGCACCTCTTGCTCTAGGGCAGTAGTGCTGTTCGTTGTATGCTCGTAGAGGCAGTTGGTCGGTTTGCATTCGCATCAAGTGGCCAAACCACTCTATTGTTTGATGGACTTTTTCATACTTCTGATTGATGGTATGATAAATCTGTATATGTATATAATGGCATCCGTCAGTCCCGGGGGACTATGGAGATGTGACGCTGGCTTTGGGAACAGCATCTGCTGTGACTGTAAAGTCCGATGCGGGAATGGCAGCCTTTGCCACACAGGATACACACAAAAGCAGATACTTCCTCGTTGTGAGGCAGTTTTACTCTCCAGTGTCTCCTCTCCACAGCTCGTTGTGTTCGGTTTCTTTCAAAATGTGACAGTCCGTCTTTCACTTTCTTTTTCCATAGTAGTTGATCTGCAGCTGATTTTTCCCATGTCTCTGTGCCTATGTTGGTATCTATTAGGTCACGTTTGCATACATCTTTATAGCTCAGCTTTGGCCTTCCTGTAGGTCTATTCCCAGTTACCAATTCACCATATAGGAGATCTTTTGGAATACGACCATCCTCCATGCGGGAGACATGTCCCAGCCAGCGCAGACGTCTTTGCTTCAGTATACAATACATTGATGGTATTTTTGCTCTTGTGAGCACACATTCGTTGGAGACAAGGTCTCACCATAATATACCAAGGATGCGTCTCAGACAGCGCATATGGAAGGTATTCAGTCTTTTTTCCTGCGGAGCATAGAGAGTCCAGGATTCACAGCCGTACAGTAATGTGCTCAGGACACAAGACTCATAAACCTTCATTTTTGTATTATCAGTTAGCTTTTTGTTTGACCAGACTCTCTTTGTGAGATTTGCAAACATAGCAGAGGCCTTTCCTATACATTTGTTTAGTTCTGCATCCAGAGAATGATTGCCTGAGATACGTGAGCCTAGGTACTCAAACTCATTTACAGCCAGCAGCTGATGGTCATACACACTAATGTTTGATGGATTTCCAACATTCAATCCCATCACTTGTGTTTTGTTCAGACTGATGGTAAGCCCAAATTCTTTGCAAGCATTTGCAAAGCGATTCATCAGGATCTGCAGATGATTCTCTGAATGTACCACAATGGCTGCATCATCCGCAAACAGAAAATCCCTGAGGCATCTCGTGTGGACCTTCGTCCTTGCAAGTAGCCTGGACAGATTAAAAAGATTGCCATCTGACCTCGAACGGAGGTATATCCCCTCAGTTGCTGTCCCAAATGCACGCCTCAATAATGCGGTTAAAAAGATGCCAAACAGCGTGGGACCCAGAACACATCCTTGCTTTACTCCATTTCGAATTTGGAAGGGTCCAGATGATGAATCCTTATATATTATGGTTCCCCTCATATTCTCATGAAAGGATTTGATTAGGCTCAGTAGTATAGGTGGGCATCCATATTTTTCAAGGATCCCGAATAGACCATCTTTGCTGACATAGTCAAAGGCCTTAGTGAGATCTATGAAAGCAATGAGCAGTGGCCTCTGTTGCTCTCTGCACTTTTCTTGTAGCTGCCTGATGGAGAAGATCATATCAACTGTTGATCTCTGGGCCCTTAACCCACACTGTGATTCCGGGTATACTCTGTCCGCTAGAATTTGCAACCTCTTTAGGATAACACGAGCAAAGACTTTTCCAACATAATTCAATAGAGAGATACCACGATAGTTGTTGCAGTCGCTTCTATCTCCCTTATTTTTATAGAGTTATAATGTTGGCATCTCTCATATCCTGTGGCACCGATTTTTCTTGCCAACACTGACAGAGGATCTTGTGTAGCTCAGGAAGAATAGCATCCTTGGAGCATTTTAGGATCTCAGGTGGGATACCATCCTCTCCTGGGGCCTTCCCTGAAGGAAGCCCATCTACTGCCTCACCGATTTCTGTGACGGAGGGTTCCGTGTCTAGTTCACCCATGGTTGGCAGACACTCCATTGCATTTAAGGCCTCTTCACTTACAAAGGTGGTTGTAGCATATAGCTCTGAGTAGTGCTCCACCCATCGGTCCAGCTGCTTTGTCCTATCCTTTATGATTTCGCCCGTGGTTGATTTGAAAGGGGCAATCTTTCTTTTTACTGGCCCAATAGCCTTCTTGATGCCAGCATTCATTTCCCTTATGTTGCCAGTAGCTGCTGAGGTACATATACATTTTTTGTTTAAATGCAGTCACTGGTCAAGCCCAGTTGTTTTCAGTCAATAATAAAAATCTGACCCAGAGGAAATGAATTAAGATAATCACACACAAAAGTAATATTTAATTCACCTTGAAAACAAAAATTGGGTCTGGGAGGAGGGGGGGGGATTTCTGCCTTATCAATGTAGATTACATTACTAGGGACTGAGTTCTTCATATTGTCTCTTACGACATGCAAGGAAGCTTGCAGTATTAAATTCACTGTTTTCCTTATAGACCCCAGTAACAGACAGCCTGTCCAGAATTCTAGTAATTAACTTTGCATTAGCTGGGTTTGTGCATCTAAAGACATAGAACAAAAGTCAAATGCATTTGAAAACAAATGCTTGAGTAAAATGTTCAACATCAAGTGATTTGAATTCAAGTGGGATGAATTCAAGTGGGATGAATTCAAGTGGAATGAATTCAAGTGAGATGAATTCAAGATGGATGAATTCAAGTGGGATGAATTCATGATGGATGAGTTTCAAGATGGGGGAACAAGTAGGAGACATGTCAGGGCAACCACTGGTATCAACAGTTCTAAGACACAGAAGATGGTGCTATAGGACACATCCTGATGCCCAAAAGAAATGCTAAAACAAATTTTGATGAGAGAGATGCTAAATATAACACAAAATTTAATGGAAAAGATGCAGACGAACACAACCAAACATTTCACCGGTCTTTATCAGCGGAATACTAAATAAACCACAAACTGTGACTGGAAAAACTCAACGGACAAGACACTCAATGGACAAGACACTTAACGGACAAGACACTCAACGGACAAAACAAAGGAGCTAATAAAAAAGCAAGATCAACATGAAACCAAGAAGTACGTAATGGAGGAAAAAATATGAATATGAAGGACTATCACAATAGTGTCATCATTTTTACCTCTTTATTACATTTATGTCATCACTTTTAGGTCTTTATTACATTTGTCATCACTTTTAGGTCTTTATTACGTTTATGTCATCACTTTTAGGTCTTTATTACATTTATGTCATCACTTTTAGGTCTTTATTACATTTATGTCATCACTTTTAGGTCTTTATTACGTTTATGTCATCACTTTTAGGTCTTTATTACATTTATGTCATCACTTGTAGGTCTTTATTACATTTGTCATCACTTTTAGGTCTTTATTACGTTTATATCATCACTTTTAGGTCTTTATTACATTTATGTCATCACTTTTAGGTCTTTATTACATTTATGTCATCACTTTTAGGTCTTTATTACATTTATGTCATCACTTTTAGGTCTTTATTACATTTATGTCATCACTTTTAGGTCTTTATTACGTTTATGTCATCACTTTTAGGCCTTTATTATGTTTATGTCATCATTTTTAGGTCTTTATTACATTTATGTCATCACTTTTACGTCTTTATTACATTTATGTCATCACTTTTAGGTCTTTATTACATTTATATCATCACTTTTAGGTCTTTATTACATTTATGTCATCATGTTTAGGTCTTTATTACATTTATGTCATCACTTTTACGTCTTTATTACATTTATGTCATCACTTTTAGGTCTTTATTACATTTATGACATCACTTTTGATGAGAGAGGCCAAATGGGCTGGACCAGATTCCATCCATGATACAGAAGTGATTGCATGTGATAGGATAGAATGGAAGACTTGACTGCAAGCCCTAGATGACATATAATGGTGAAACTATGGGGGTGACTGCAGTCAAGTCTGGAATTCATGACATATAATGGCACAACAGGACAACGGTGGTGATGAATGATGTGCTTATACATATGAGATTATGTTAGTAAACACAACAAGTAACACATCAAGGAGACAAATATGGTGTGCTTATACATATGAGATTATGTTAGTAAACACAACAAGTAACACATCAAGGAGACAAATATGATGTGCTTTATACATAAGAGAGATATGTTAGTAAACACAACAAGTAACACATCAAGGAGACAAATATGGTGTGCTTATACATATGAGATTATGTTAGTAAACACAACAAGTAACACATCAAGGAGACAAATATGGTGTGCTTATACATATGAGATTATGTTAGTAAACACAACAAGTAACAAATCAAGGAGACAAGTATGATAACACAGAAACTTACACCAGCATTAGTTGCCCCTGGATCCAGTGTCCGCCGGGAAATGAAATACCAGACGGCAATGAAGAAACACAAGGAGATCACTTTCAGGCCAGCAGCTATGCCTGTTAAAGAAACAAGAAATATTTTATTCCATCACTTATCAGTTATCACCTGGCCAAGACTATCTATATACAGGTTTTTAACCTATGATGTAACCTGTCCTCACCTGGCTAAGACTATCTATTTACTGGTATTTAACCAATGATGTAACCTGTCCTCACCTGGCCAAGACTATCTATATACAGGTATATAACTTATGATGTAACCTGTCATCACCCAGCCAAGACTATCTATATACAGGTATTTAACCTATGATGTAACCTGTCCTCACCTGGCTAAGACTATCTATATACAGGTATTTAATCTATGATGTAACCTGTCCTCACCTGGCCAAGACTATCTATATACAGGTATATAACTTATGATGTAACCTGTCATCACCCAGCCAAGACTATCTATATACAGGTATTTAACCTATGATGTAACCTGTCATTACATGGCCAAGACTATCTATATACAGGTATTTAACCTATGATTTAAGTAAATCCTTTTTACAACTGATATATTCTTCTTTCAAATTAGTTAGTTAGTTAGTTAGTTAGTTGGGTTATCATCATTGCACTCCGGACATGTCCATAGGTGCTCAGATCCTCCCTTCAGTATGAACCCCAACGTCCGATGGCTAATATTACCAGTTCTATGTTGATTAACAAGTCTTCTGACGTGTCCGGTGTGCGTCTCGTTTTTTGCTGTGCCGATCTTAATTCCCAAGTCTGCCATTCTGGCGAGTGATGTGGATTCACTGCCACCAAAGTCCTCTATCCTTCCCATTTCTCTGAGGGCATTGATAATATCAGCATGATCCATAGGCCGACCGTCGGTAGTGA
The DNA here is from genome assembly GCA_905116865.2 of Candidula unifasciata. NCBI lineage: Eukaryota > Metazoa > Mollusca > Gastropoda > Stylommatophora > Geomitridae > Candidula > Candidula unifasciata. Next base: position 454,554 of record CAJHNH020001346.1, read on the forward strand.
TAGCGGATCCAGCCAACCTGTCAGCTCTTTCATTTCCATTGACGCTTGCGTGTCCCGGAACAAAAATAAAGGTGACTCCACGCACAGTGGACTTCTGAATTGATTCAAGCCATTGTCTTCGCACTGAACCTGCCTGAACCCTCCGGATCATACTCATTGAATCACTGAGTATACATATGCGGGTGTATTTTTGTGTTTCAAGCCAGGCAAACGCTTGCGTCACTGCCATCACCTCCATCGTCATGCTGCTGGTTGTCATGGAGAAGGCGCCGTTGGCTTCTTTGACTGTTCTGCCCGCTGAGCGTGCTGTAAATGCCCATGCGCTTCTTCTTTGGCGTATAACGGATCCGTCTATATAGATTAGTGCATCTGCTTCGTCTGAATTGACCTCTGCATTAACAGCAACAGGATTCTCTTCTCTACATCGCCTGTTGAGTGTGACAATACAGGAAAATGTACAAACAAACGCATGAGGCACAGGTATCCATTCTGCCCCAGGTATGATGTCGGTTAGGCTGCATATTTGCCTAATAACATCTTCTGCCCGACCTAGCCACGATTTCCCCCTCTTCAGTCTGTCGCCCTTTTCACTAAAAAGCGCTTGATGAAGTGGGTGTTTCTTATCAGCACATATTTTGAGGTATGCCCGAGCTTTCCACATCCTGATCCTTTGGTTCATTGTTGGAAAGTCAAGTAGATACCTCATTGCTCCACAGGATGTGTCTCTTGTACATCCCAAAATATCCTTTCAAATGTCCCTTCTAAACCCAGCTTTAGTTTATTGTCCCTGGGCCAGGGAGTTGGAATCTGCTGATAATGAGATGCCTTCAGTCTGAATGGAAACATGAACACCCGTAGCCTGATCCCAGCACATCTGTACCATCAATTGTGGCGAATATGTCAAGTTTTCAAACCTAAACAAAAATCTTTCCAAAAATAGGTATCCAATTAAATAGGTGGTATGTTCTGGAATGTAACACTGATGAACAAATTAGGAATGTTTGTATGGAAGTTTACTTCTCTGCCCAATGTCTGGAGTTGACTTTACTGTTCTGTCCAATGTCTGGAGTTGACTTTACTGTTCTGTCCAATGTCTGGAGTTGACTTTACTGTTCTGTCCAATGTCTGGAGTTGACTTTACTGTTCTGTCCAATGTCTGGAGTTGACTTTACTGTTCTGTCCAATGTCTGGAGTTGACTTTACTGTTCTGTCCAATGTCTGGAGTTGACTTTACTGTTCTGTCCAATGTCTGTAGTTGACTGGAATGTCTGACTTTACTGTTCTGTCCAATGTCTGGAGTTGACTTTACTGTTCTGTCCAATGTCTGGAGTTGACTTTACTGTTCTGTCCAATGTCTTGAGTTGACTTTACTGTTCTGTCAAATGTCTGGAGTTGACTTTACTGTTCTGTCCAATGTCTGGAGATGACTTTAATTTTCATGTCCAAGCCTTTACCACTAAGTTGTAAACAAGTTGGGACAATGACTACACATGCTGCCTGGTGTTATCATTTCTGACTGTGGTTCTCCTTGATTCATTAGGTTTTCGTCATGAAAATTTCTTCTCTGTATCTTCAGTTCTGCTTCTCTCTTACTGTCATTATCCAGTTGCCATGCTGGTTGGATAAATGTGTTAAATAGTGCTAATTTTGTATGTAGAAGAACAACAACAACAACAACAACGGATGACAAGGACATCACCAATGTTACAGTGGGAGAATACATATTCTAGCTGAGGACACGTACCAAGATCAGAGCACATAAAGTGTACATACATTGTTGTATCAGAATATAACCTCCCTACCTACATGCTTGTATGCTGGGTTTTTTACCTACATAAGTAAAAAGTAAAGGACCCTTTTCCACGTCTTTAGGCGTATAGGGCATATAGGGCTAGACCTATATTTTTATAGACCAATTGGCACAAGATGGGTGATGTGGTCAGCATCACGCCGGCCGCCTCTACTTAACGGGACTGCACCCAGTACCCACTCAAGGCTGGGTCAACCTGGGAGCCAAGGTCATTTTTGAAAAAAGTCCGGCTCCTCCAGGGAGCGAACCCATGACCTTCCGATCTGCGGAGAGCGTCTAGCCGTTCTGCCACGTGGACTCCCTTTTTACCTACATACTTTTACAAAAATGTAACTTACCTGTATATTTGAGCTGAAACGTGACTCACCTACATACTTGAGCTGAAACGTGACTCACCTACATACTTGAGCTGAAACATGACTTACCTACATACTTGTATCGAAACATGACCATGTCATACAGAAGACAGGATCCGTTTCTCTGACATTTGACACTCCACAACAGGCAGGTGCTGTCTATGGCATTGCCAAAGAAGATGGGGCTAGGAATGTACGCTGAAACATGGTGGATCAGTGGTCATTTCAGGCAGACAACACTTAACATAGCTGGATTGAAAGTTCAAACCTACAACAGACTATTTCAAATTCTAACTGCATGTTTGAGTGTATAGCAACTGTTTACAAAATATTATAAATCATTCTGGACAACTGAGAAGGCCAGTCTTGAAATAGCTATCAGAGTAGCCAGAACCCTGTAGGACTTGCACGTGATGTGGTCTAACTGAATAATGAAGTGTCTAATCCAGCTAAATCTTCTATCTTTCTCATGTACATCACCTGATGTAAATTTATGTACTGGTTTTGAGTTCAGGGAGCAGGGCAATAGCTCTGTTATACAACCCACTCAGATATGATAATCTAGTACCTGATCAGCAGGGAAGTCTCTACAAGAACCTTGTCCTAAACATACAGTAACTTAAAGTTAATCGATCTGGATTTACCCAGTGATCTGAACTATCACCCAGCCTTTCAACCCAACCAGCCATTCAACCCAACCAACCAACCATTCATCCCAACCAACCATTCAACCCAACCAACCATTCAACCCAACCAACCATTCATCCCAACCAACCATTCAACCCAACCAACCATTCATCCCAACCAACCATTCAACCCAACCAACCATTCAACCCAACCAACCATTCAACCCAACCAACCATTCATCCCAACCAACCATTCAACCCAACCAACCATTCAACCCAACCAACCAACCATTCATCCCAACCAACCATTTAACCCCCCCAAAAAAAAAACCAGCCCTCCAACCCAGCCAACCAACACAACCAACTTGTTTATTTCTAAAGTTCTCATGTTTTAAGTTCCCTTGAAACTGTTTTATTTGAAATATTTCAATTCCCAGACAAGCAATGATATCATGGCTAACATTTTGAGAGTTTGCATTTTCTCTGTATCAAGATATGTGAGTCGTGAAATGTCTCACAGTCATTAAGAAAGAAAATGTGGGCTATTGAGCTGAAATGTTATAGACAAGTTCTCAGAATACCATAAATCAAAATAAAAGACACAATGACATCATAAAAGATCTGAAAATCAAGGAAGACTGGCTGGTAACAGCATCTTGTCTCTGAAACTGAAATATTTTGGCAGCATCAAGTGCCTCAGTGGATAGAATAAAATAATACCAGAAGGCATGGTACCAGGAAAAAAGGGACAGGGACTGACCAACTGAGGAATGTTTGTCTGGAAGTTTACTGTTCTGTCCAATGTCTGTAGTTAACTTTACTGTTCTGTCCAATGTCTGGAGTTGACTTTACTGTTCTGTCCAATGTCTGTAGTTGACTTTACTGTTCTGCCCAATGTCTGGAGTTGACTTTACTGTTCTGCCCAATGTCTGGAGTTGACTTTACTGTTCTGTCCAATGTCTGTAGTTAACTTTACTGTTCTGTCCAATGTCTGGAGTTGACTTTACTGTTCTGTCCAATGTCTGGAGTTGACTTTACTGTTTTGTCCAATGTCTGGAGTTGACTTTACTGTTCTGTCCAATGTCTGTAGTTAACTTTACTGTTCTGTCCAATGTCTGGAGTTGACTTTACTGTTCTGTCCAATGTCTGTAGTTAACTTTACTGTTCTGTCCAATGTCTGTAGTTAACTTTACTGTTCTGTCCAATGTCTGGAGTTGACTTTACTGTTTTGTCCAATGTCTGGAGTTGACTTTACTGTTCTGAGTGATGTTTGTGGGGCTAACCAATATTGTAGCTATGTAGGTCAGTAACAGTACTGGTGAGAACTTACCAAACAACCTCATGACAACAAACTGTAGACCTAGAGCAAACGATCGCTCCATTGTTCCGACAGATCTGCAAAATACAACAGTATATAATGTTATGGTCATGCTAATCTTCTGTATTCTTTCCTCTTCTACTCTCGAGAATGTAAGAAATATAACCCCCCCCCCCCCAAAAAAAATCCAGCAAAAAAAGTTATACCATTAACTGATTATAGGAATCTCTCTGAATTACCTATGACGATGGTTGCACATTAAAAACACCAGAGACTCGAGTGGCAAAGTCAAGCAATTTATGACAAGAACTGAAATATATTATGCGAAGAAATCTCTGCTAAAAGTAAAATCAATGAGGACAATCAACTGCTTTACTAATACACAATAAATCAACTTTTTAAATGAAACAATGTTTGTAAGTTTATCTAAATATTCATTGTTGAATTTTTGTCCTAATCACAACCCAGAAAGGTATATAACCAAAGCAATTTTTGAAACAATACAAATTTTATCATGAAATATAAAATAACAAATATATACTCTGAGAACTCGATGAATACTTTACACCTAGTTATAATGATGAGGGTGGAATGTGATATTTTACAGAAAATTACTCTTGCTACTTCTACTCTGAGGTTTCGAGGTAACTATTATTCTACTTAAGTTTTTTTGTGTGTTTTTTTTTTGTGATTCTAAATTAGAGAGCTATCTGATGGTATGATTTACCAAGAGAATATGTAGCTATTAGTTTCTGTGTTCTCTATCAAAGTGATGCAATGTTTCCTCTTCTAACCCTAAACTGTAGTATCTCTCATATCAATATATCTTAGCCTGTGAACATCTGTTTCCCTGTTTCAATAATTTATTCTTCTTATTATGTTCTTGCTCTCAATGTTTGTTTTAATGTCATTAATTATTGTATTATTCCTTTACTGAATTGTTGGTATTTTTAACACTATCCAGTATCAGTGGTGGGAAGGTTTTGGTTTTTTCCAGGTCATGAACAGGTCAGAAAGTTGTTTCTGGTCAACTTATCAATACTTATTCAGAACAGTGAGCATACACCATTTAAAGCTGTTAACAGGATTACCTGAATACAAAACAACAATGCCACTTTGTCCATCTGTGACAGCCTCAGGTTTACAACTGACAGTCATGACAGAACAGTCGGGGAAGGCCATTTCCTTTTATGGCACGCTTGTCAAAAGACAAGGAGTCTATTCATTTCCCCTACAATTGGGCTCCAGAACCTACATGAGCTACATTTTCCACCAATATCTTTGACACAGAAATTGAAGCAAATTCTCCACCAACCTCAGTGTGACCATTAGCAGAGGCATCTGAGTACCAGCCACGCAGAATGTCATAAACACCAGCAGAATGAGGAAAGGCAGCAGTCTCTCACACGTGTTCTTGCAAGGTCCACTCGTTGCCATGGGAGAGATGATAACCTCATGGTTGGAGTAAACGGCTGAACCATCTCGGATACACGAGCATCCACTGTAGTTCTGTGGATGGAGACTCAAGTCAGCACTGGTAAAATGTTAGAGATGTTGTTAGTGATAATGTGAGGCTCACTGTTAGATTTGTAGTTAGAGATGTTGTCAGATTTCTTGTTAGATTTGTGGTTAGTGATGTTGCTAGAGATGTTGTTAGAGATGTTGTTAGATTTGTGGTTAGTGATGTTGCTAGAGATGTTGCTAGAGATGTTGTTAGAGATGTTGTTAGAGATGTTGTTAGAGATGTTGTTAGAGATGTTGTTAGAGATGTTGTTAGAGATGTTGTTAGAGATGTTGCTAGAGATGTTGTTAGAGATGTTGTTAGAGATGTTGTTAGAGATGTTGTTAGAGATGTTGTTAGAGATGTTGTTAGAGATGTTGTTAGAGATGTTGCTAGAGATGTTGTTAGAGATGTTGCTAGAGATGTTGTTAGAGATGTTGTTAGAGATGTTGTTAGAGATTTTGCTAGAGATGTTGTTAGATTTGTGGTTAGTGATGTTGTTAGAGATGTTGTTAGAGATGTTGTTAGAGATGTTGTTAGAGATGTTGTTAGAGATGTTGTTAGAGATATTGTTAGAGATGTTGTTAGAGATGTTGTTAGAGATGGTAGAATAATGAAAAATGTGGTTCTTAATATGATTCCAGGTTCAAATACACACTGGTTGACCTTTTATTCATGCTTGATAGCCTGTCACGTGAGCTATTCTATGTTACAGGGGTGTCACGTTATCTTGTCTCTGAAGCTATCAGCGGCGATGTCGCATGTTCTATACCACATTATGACACCACTTTTAACAACCCGAGAACATCTAGAACTGGCCCTAATCCCAACTCCCCTACCCCACAGCCTCAGCCTAGGTTCCCCAAGAGAGTCCACAGTACATCTCATGGTTTCAGAATTGTTAACATTTTCTGCTGCACCATAAAACAACTAGAACACTGGATACATAGTCAACTAGAACACTGGATACAGTCAACTAGAACACTGAATACACTGGATACACTAGTCAACTAGAACACTGGATACACCCTGATCAACTAGAACACTGAATACACTCAACTAAACACTGATACACTAGTCACTAGAACACTGGATATACAGTCAACTAGAACACTGGATACATAGTCAACTAGAACACTGAATACATAGTCAACTAGAACACTGAATACATAGTCAACTAGAACACTGAATACACAGTCAACTAGAACACTGAATACACAGTCAACTAGAACACTGAATACATAGTCAACTAGAACACTGGATACAGTCAACTAGAACACTGGATACAGTCAACTAGAACACTGATACACAGTCAACTAGAACACTGGATACATAGTCAACTAGAACACTGGATACATAGTCAACTAGAACACTGAATACATAGTCAACTAGAACACTGGATACATAGTCAACTAGAACACTGGATACAGTGACTAGAACACTAGACAACACAGTCAACTAGAACACTGGATACACAGTCAACTAGAACACTGATACACTCAACTAGAACACTGGATACACTAGTCAACTAGAACACTGATACACTAGTCAACTAGAAACACTGGATACAAGTCAACTAGAACACTGGATACATAGTCAACTAGAACACTGGATACACAGTCAACTAGAACACTGAATACATAGTCAACTAGAACACTGGATATACAGTCAACACTGATACACTAGATACACTGATACACTAGAAACTAGAACACTGGATACACTAGTCAACTAGAACACTGGATACAGTCAACTAGAACACTGGATACACATAGTCAACTAGAACACTGGATACACTAGTCAACTAGAACACTAGACAACACTAGTCAACTAGAACACTGGATAACCAACTAGAACACTGACATACATAGTCAACTAGAACACTGGATACATAGTCAACTAGAACACTGGATACACTAGTCAACTAGAACACTGGATATACATACACTAGATACACAACTAGAACACTGATACACTAGACAACACACTAGAACACTGATACACTAGTCAACTAGAACACTGGACAACAGTCAACTAGAACACTGGATACATAGTCAACTAGAAACTGGAATACACTAGTCAACTAGATACACTAGACACACTAGACACTAGTACACTAGACTAGAACACTGAATATACAACTAGACACTATACATACAACTAGAACACTGGATACACTAGTCAACTAGAACACTGACTAGTCAACTAGAACACTAGATAACATAGTCAACTAGAACACTGGATACACAGTCTAGAAACACTGGATACACTAGTCAACTAGAACACTGGATAACCCTAATCACTAGAACACTGATACACAGTCAACTAGAACACTGAATACACTAGTCAACTAGAACACTGGATACATAGTACACTAGAACACCCTACATAGTCAACTAGAACACTGGATACAGTACACTAGAACACTGGATACACAGTCAACTAGAACACTGGATACTAGTCAACTAGAACACTGGATATACAGTCAACTAGACACCTGATACACTCAACTAGACACACTGATACACTAGTCAACTAGAACACTGGATACATAGTCAACTAGAACACTGGATACATAGTCAACTAGAACACTGATACACTAGTCAACTAGAACACTGGATACAGTCACTAGAACACTGATACACTAGTCAACTAGAACACTGGATACACTAGACACTACAATACACTAGACAACTAGATACACTAGATAACCCTGAACTAGAACACTGGATACACTAGAACCCTGATACACTAGACAACCCTATACACTAAGAACACACTGGATACACTAGTCAACTAGAACACTGATACACTCAACAAACACTGAATACACTAGTCAACTAGAACACTGCATACACTAGTCAACTAGAACACTGGATACATAGTCAACTAGAACACTGGATACATAGTCAACTAGAACACTGGATACACAGTCAACTAGAACACTGGATACAGTCAACTAGAACACTGGATACATAGTCAACTAGAACACTGAATACATAGTCAACTAGAACACTGGATACATAGTCAACTAGAACACTGAATACATAGTCAACTAGAACACTGGATACAGTCAACTAGAACACTGAATACACAGTCAACTAGAACACTGAATACATAGTCAACTAGAACACTGGATACACTAGTCAACTAGAACACTGGATACATAGTCAACTAGAACACTGGATACACTAGTCAACTAGAACACTGATACACATACACTAGAACACTCTAATACACTAGTCAACTAGAACACTAGACACACTAGTCAACTAGAACACTGAATACATAGTCACACTAGAACACTGGATACACTAGTCAACTAGAAACACTGACAACATAGTACAACTAGAACACTGAATACACTAGTCAACTAGAACACTGGATACACTAGTCAACTAGAACACTGGATACATATACACTAGACACTGGATACACTAGTCAACTAGAACACTGGATACAACAACTATACACTAGAATACATAGTCAACTAGAACACTGGATATACATACAACTAGAAACTGGATAATACACTAGTCAACTAGAACACTAGATATACACTAGTCAACTAGAACACTGGATAACAGTAATCACTAGAGAACACTGGAATACATAGACAACTAGAACACTGGATACACTAGTCAACTAGAACACTGGACTGGATACACTAGACAACTAATACACTAGACAACCCTAGAACACTAGAACACTACACAGTAGTCACTAGAACACTGGACAACACTAGTACAACTAGAACACTGAATACACTAGTCAACTAGAACACTAGATAACAGTAATACACTAGACAACCCTAATACACAGTCAACTACTAGAACACTGGATACACTAGACTAGAACACTAATACACTAACTAGAACACTAATACACTAGTCAACTAGAACACTGGATACATAGTCAACTAGAACACTGGATATAGTCAACTAGAACACTGAATACACTAGACTAAACACTGAATACACACTAGTCAACTAGAACACTAGATAACACAGTACAACTAGAACACTGGATACACTAGACAACTAGAACACTAGATATACATAGTCAATACACTAGACACACTGGATACACTAGTCAACTAGAACACTGGATACATAGTCAACTAGAAACACTGATACACTAGTCAACTAGAATACACTGGACAACAACTAATACACTAGACAACTGAATACACTAGTCAACTAGAACACTGATACAACAACTAGAACACTGGATACACTAGTCAACTAGAACACTAGACACATAGTCAACTACACTAGACAACATAGTCAACTAGAACACTGGATACAGTCAACTAGAACACTGGATACACTAACTAGAACACTGGATACACTAGTCAACTAGACACTGGAATACATACAGTCACAAACCTGGATACACTAGAACACTGGACACAGTCAACTAGAACACTGAATACATAGTCAACTAGAACACTGGATACACATAATACACTAGACAACCCTAATACACTAGACAACCCTGATACACTAGAACAACCCTGATACACTAGTCACACTAGAACACCTGATACACTAGTCAACTAGAACACTAAACACAGTCCCTAGAACACTAAACAACATAGATACACTAGAAACCCTGGACACTAGTCAACTGAGAACACTACACTAGAAACAACCCTAATACACTAGAACAACTAGAACACTAGACAACCCTAGTCAACTAGACAACACTGATACACTAGTCAACTAGAACACACTAGATACATAGTCAACTAGAACACTGAATACACTAGAAAACCCTGATACACTACTGACACACTAGACAACCCTGATACACTAGACAACCCTGATACACTAGACAACACTATACACAACCCTGATACACTAGACAACCCTGATACACTAGACAACCCTGATACACTAGACAACCCTGATACACTAGACAACCCTGATACACTAAACAACCCTGATACACTAGACAACCCTGATACACTAGACAACCCTAATACAATAGACAACCCTGATACACTAGACAACCCTAATACACTACTGACACACTAGACAACCCTGATACACTAGACAACCCTAATACACTAGACAACCCTGATACACTAGACAACCCTGATACACTAGACAACCCTGATACACTAGACAAATACACCTAATACACTACTGACACACTAGACAACCCTAATACACTAGACAACCCTAATACACTAGACAACCCTGATACACTAGACAACCCTAATACACTAGACAACCCTAATACACTAGACAACCCTAATACACTAGACAACCCTAATACACTACAACAATACACTAGACAATACAGACAACCCTAATACACTAGACAACCCTAATACACTAGACAACCCTAATACACTAGACAACCCTAATACACTAGACAACCCTAATACACTACAACTATACACTAGACAACCCTAATACACTAGACAACCCTAATACACTAAACAACCCTAATACACTAGACAACCCTAATACACTAATACACTAGACAACCCTAATACACTAGACAACTCTAATACACTAGACAACCCTAATACACTAGACAACCCTAATACACTAGACAACCCTAATACACTAGACAACCCTAATACACTAGACAACCCTAATACACTAGACAACCCTAATACACTAGACAACTAATACACTAGACAACCCTAATACACTAGACAACCCTAATACACTAGACAACCCTAATACACTAGACAACCCTAATACACTAGACAACCCTAATACACTAGACAACCCTAATACACTAGACAACCCTAATACACTAGACAACCCTAATACACTAGACAACCCTAATACACTAGACAACCCTAATACACTAGACAACTCTAATACACTAGACAACCCTAATACACTAGACAACCCTAATACACTAGACAACCCTAATACACTAGACAACCCTAATACACTAGACAACTCTAATACACTAGACAACTAGAATACAAGACAACCTAATACACTAGACAACTCTAATACACTAGACACTAGACAACTCTAATACACTAAACAACCCTAATACACTAGACAACTCTAATACACTAGACAACCCTAATACACTAGACAACTCTAATACACTAGACAACCCTAATACACTAGACAACTCTAATACACTAGACAACTCTAATACACTAGACAACCCTAATACACTAAACAACCCTAATACACTAGACAACCCTAATACACTAGACAACCCTAATACACTAGACAACCCTAATACACTAGACAACCCTAATACACTAGACAACCCTAATACACTAGACAACCCTAATACACTAGACAACCCTAATACACTAGACAACTCTAATACACTAGACAACCCTAATACACTAGACAACCCTAATACACTAGACAACCCTAATACACTAAACAACCCTAATACACTAGACAACCCTGATACACTAGACAACCCTAATACACTAGACAACCCTAATACACTAGACAACCCTAATACACTAGACAACCCTAATACACTAGACAACCCTAATACACTAGACAACCCTAATACACTAGACAACTCTAATACACTAGACAACTCTAATACACTAGACAACTCTAATACACTAGACAACTCTAATACACTAGACAACCCTAATACACTAGACAACCCTAATACACTAGACAACTCTAATACACTAGACAACTCTAATACACTAGACAACCCTAATACACTAGACAACTCTAATACACTAGACAACCCTAATACACTAGACAACCCTAATACACTAGACAACCCTAATACACTAGACAACCCTAATACACTAGACAACCCTAATACACTAGACAACCCTAATACACTAGACAACCCTAATACACTAGACAACCCTAATACACTAGACAACTCTAATACACTAGACAACCCTAATACACTAGACAACCCTAATACACTAGACAACCCTAATACACTAGACAACCCTAATACACTAGACAACCCTAATACACTAGACATACACTAGACAACCCTAATACACTAGACAACCCTAATACACTAGACAACTCTAATACACTAGACAACTCTAATACACTAGACAACTCTAATACACTAGACAACCCTAATACACTAGACAACCCTGATACACTAGAACTCTAATACACTAGACAACTCTAATACACTAGACAACTCTAATACACTAGACAACTCTAATACACTAGACAACCCTAATACACTAGACAACCCTAATACACTAGACAACAGACACCCTAATACACTAGACAACCCTAATACACTAGACAACCCTAATACACTAGACAACCCTAATACACTAGACAACCCTAATACACTAGACAACTCTAATACACTAGACAACTCTAATACACTAGACAACCCTAATACACTAGACAACTCTAATACACTAGACAACTCTAATACACTAGACAACTCTAATACACTAGACAACCCTAATACACTAGACAACCCTAATACACTAGACAACTCTAATACACTAGACAACTCTAATACACTAGACAACCCTAATACACTAGACAACTCTAATACACTAGACAACTCTAATACACTAGACAACTCTAATACACTAGACAACTCTAATACACTAGACAACTCTAATACACTAGACAACCCTAATACACTAGACAACTCTAATACACTAGACAACTCTAATACACTAGACAACTCTAATACACTAGACAACCCTAATACACTAGACAACCCTAATACACTAGACAACCCTAATACACTAGACAACTCTAATACACTAGACAACCCTAATACACTAGACAACTCTAATACACTAGACAACTCTAATACACTAGACAACCCTAATACACTAGACAACCCTAATACACTAGACAACCCTAATACACTAGACAACCCTAATACACTAGACATCTCTGACACACAAGACAACCCTGATACACTAAACAACAGGTAAGAGAACTCACAAAACTATTCTCCTCCTTGCTGGGATCGTAGAAGTGGTTTGAACCTGTGCAACCCGCATGACAGGGTGAGAAGTAAGTGATCCCGTTGATGCCACAGATGGGCTGGATCTGGATGGTGGAGCAGGCGCAGTTCTGGTTACAGGATGATGTCAGATTAGCCTCGAAAATTTTGTGACCAGTACTGGAAAAAACCAGTTAACAAAGACTCATATTACAAATAGTTTCTTGTTGATTTCATTTTGTACATTGAGTCTAAATGTAAAGACCATAGAAGAAATATTTATTCATTCTTAGTTCAGTCAGCTGTAGGGGGCTCCATGGCAGTGTGGTCACAGTCAGTTGTAGGGGGCTCCATGGTAGTGTGGTCACAGTCAGCTGTAGGGGGCTCCATGGTAGTATGGTCACAGTCAGGGGCTCCATGGCAGTGTGGTCACAGTCAGGGACTCCATGGCTGTGTGGTCACAGTCAGCCACAGGGACTCTATGGCAGTGTGGTCACAGTCAGGGACTCCATGGCAGTGTGGTCACAGTCAGGGGCTTCATGGCAGTGTGGTCACAGTCAGGGGCTCCATGGTAGTGTGGTCACAGTCAGCTGTAGGGGGCTCCATGATAGTGTGGTCACAGTCAGTTGTAGAGGGCTCCATGGCAGTGTGGTCACAGTCAGGGGCTCCATGGTAGTGTGGTCACAGTCAGGGACTCCATGGTAGTGTGGTCACAGTCAGGGACTCCATGGTAGTGTGGTCACAGTCAGGGGCTCCATGGTAGTGTGGTCACAGTCAGGGGCTCCATGGTAGTGTGGTCACAGTCAGGGACTCCATGGCAGTGTGGTCACAGTCAGGGGCTCCATGGTAGTGTGGTCACAGTCAGGGACTCCATGGTAGTGTGGTCACAGTCAGGGGCTCCATGGTAGTGTGGTCACAGTCAGGGGCTCCATGGCAGTGTGGTCACAGTCAGGGGCTCCATGGTAGTGTGGTCACAGTCAGGGGCTCCATGGCAGTGTGGTCACAGTCAGGGGCTCCATGGTAGTGTGGTCACAGTCAGTTGTAGGGGGCTCCATGGTAGTGTGGTCACAGTCAGTTGTAGGGGGCTCCATGGTAGTGTGGTCACAGTCAGCCGTAGGGGGCTCCATGGCAGTGTGGTCACAGTCAGGGGCTCCATGGCAGTGTGGTCACAGTCAGGGGCTCCATGGCAGTATGGTCACAGTCAGGGGCTCCATGGCAGTGTGGTCACAGTCAGCTGTAGAGGGCTCCATGGCAGTGTGGTCACAGTCAGGGAGCTCCATGGCAGTGTGGTCACAGTCAGCTGTAGGGGGCTCCATGGCAGTGTGGTCACAGTCAGCCACAGTGGCTCCATGGCAGTGTGGTCAAGCTGTTCGTCTTAAACTCTAAATGTCATGTGTTTGTTTCACAGACTTGTTGTTCAGTTCATGAGTGCAGTTTTTCCAGAGTTGCCTGAAGATCAGTGCTGGAGCTATGGAATTAGTGCTTTGTGTATTCTACACCCTGAGGTGGCTTGTTGTTCTGCAGAGAGAGACCAAGCCATCTAGAATAACTGGATATACAGAGCTCACAATCAATAACTGTGTAATCTAAAAATTTCAAACAAAATAAAATTAAAATAAACTAAAACTAGATGACTGAGAAATAAAATGTAATGAATGGAAGGGGAAGGTCAATTCTAAAAGAAAAAAAAAATAGAACATTAAAAAGACAATAAACAGCATATACATATATCTAACCACTAACCTATCCACACATACACGTGTTTAAATAATGGATAAAAGATAGACATTAGATCAAAGAATGTTTTATATTAATTTGAAGTGCTGCAAAATCCATAAGTTTTTCTGGCCAGTTTGAAGCTCTCAAACATGTGCAGATATTTAAATGGATATTAGCCAGAAAAAAAAAAACAGGTTGTAAACAGGGGACATTAAATCCTTTAGACGAGTTAGAGCCCATAAGATAGATAAAATGGTTCTCAAGAGACTTACAGACTCTCTCACTAGAGTGGCTAGACTTGATGGCCATAACCTGCATGTCGAGGACACCCTTGGTGACCCCGAGAATTGAAATGCATCAGATCTGGTTTTAGAGCACCATTCTACACATCAAGAAGGTGTTGCCTAAACCTATAAGCTAGTCAATCGCCCGATTTCCCAGATGCACTTCATTCCATATTTTTCACAGATCATCATCATCATCATCATCATAAACCACTTCTGTCGTTAAGCGGCGCAGGGAGGAATAATTTGCGATCCTGTGCATGTTGGCTGCCACTGGCTATTGTCATGCCGTGAAGGTGTAGAGTGTCTTTAACGTTGTCAATCCATTATTTCCGCGGTCATCCTCTTGCTCTTGTAGTTGATCTTCTGAGATGTAGTGCTTGTGATGGTATTTGATCTTGCTGCATTCTAGCGAGATGGCCAAACCACTTGATCTGCTGTGTCTCGATGAATATAATACAAGGTGTCGTTCTCACAATTTGCCTGATAGTTTCATTATTCACTCGATCTCGGATGGTTAGGTTGGCTGCTTTTCTCAGGCCCCTCATCTTGCAGGTGGTGATTTTGCTTATATGGGCTTTAGATAGTGTCCATGTTTGGCACTGGTAGCTTAATGTTGGAATGAATATGCTATTAATAATCTGTCTCTTTGCACTCATAGTTATGCTTGGATGTCTTAATAATGGTGACAATTGGTGCACTTGCTTTCTGACAGATGATGGCGTAAATTATATTGCAAAAGAATCCTTTCCATTTGTGGAAGTGGCATTAAGCCGCATTATAAAAGTAAAAGATGTGAAACTAAGAAATATAATATAAAATTATGTGATTTAGAAGAAACACTGTGAAACTAAGAAATACAATACTAAATTATTTGATTCAGAAGAAGCATTATGCACCTGTTGAAGTATGGGAAGTTAGCTCCAGCAATCCTCACATTATCACATCCCATGTAGAAGAAAAACGAGAAGCCGCAAAGAGCCAGCGTGTTGAGCAGAAGGACAAACTTGATGGCTCCTTGAATCACAAAATGAACATCATCATAATAGAAATAAAACATAATTTGCAACAGTCAATCAAAACTTCAATAAAATATTTGGTTCATCTATTTTCTAGTCAATCTTTTTATAATTTAATCATTAAAAGTTTAAGGATACTTTATAACGGTTAATTAAAACTTAAACATCAATCTATCCCACCATCTGTTCCTTCTAAAATATTTTCCAAGCTTTTTGTTTTTTATCTTTTGTCACATTTCTTAGTTTTAAAAAATGTATGTTCTTGAAACAATAGAAGTATTTCTTCTCAACCTCTCGTTCTTTTTCTGCTTCTATTTCTGCCGTTGTTGCTGCTGCCTCTTCTTCTTCTTCCTCTTCTTCTTCTTCTTATTATTATTATTATTATTCATCTTCTTTTTCTTTTCCTCTTCTTCTTCTTCTTCTCCTTTTTCTTCCTCTTCTTCTTCTTCTTCTAATCATCACTTTGCGTTTGTTGCAAGTGACTCACACTTTATCTTCCACATCCATCTTCTGTGATCGTGTTTCAGTTTCCAAGTCCCCAATGAGAGAGTCTATTGGCTCTGTATTCTAGGGTCTCTGAGCTATTTTGCTAAGATTAGTTTGGAAATCTGGTGTCAGTTTTACTGATAACATTTTGCCATAAAACATTGACAGCCTTGGGTGACTGGATGAAATCTGGCCAACCTAAGTCACTCACCTTTGGGAGACAAGGCCAGTCGTTTCATGATGTAACCACCCATGAGAATGCCAACAACAGCTCCAGGTATACCAATGCCACCTGTGAGGCATCACAGAGATAGAGAAACAAAATAAAAGTGAACAAATTTGGCTATCTTTGGTCAGGGCACAGAGGGATGCAGAGCACAAACTGTTAAATCTTACCAAAGATCGCAGGTTGTAGAGAGGCAACATTGCCCACACCAGTTGGCAGGTATTTCATCAGAGCTGGATTAGGATTCTTTGATGCAGTAAAAAAAAAAGATTTTGCCCTTCCTCCCAACCATCCCCAGCACATAAAAGATGTTGATGCCTCCCAGAGCCATCGTAACAGCATTTTGGGCCCCTGGGTAAACTGGTGTGCTGGGGCCCCTACAGAAACCACAAACAAGAATGAAATGTAAATAGTCCCTTGACACACACAGAGATTAGCATGAAGCCCATATGCTTAAGGGGCCCCCAGGAAAGTGTCCAATAGGCCTATGCATTAAGATAGCACCGGCAACCCATTATAAAGGTAATTCAAAATATAAACCGAGAAGGCATTCCAGCCTGCCACGTTGGGTTATTGTTCTGATGGGATTTTTCAATATAATTCAACTTAGAAAACAAAACACTCAGCTTCAAGGCTATTGAAAATTTTTGTAGTGCCCCCTCACTTTGTGATGCTCTTAACACATGCTTAGTGTGCTTAATGGTTAATCTGGCCATGTACTTCATGATGAGGATGTTGGAGACAGCAAGAAGTTAAACATTATTGCTCATGCCAGCCAGAAAGGCTCTTGATGATATTAATGAGGATGATGCTGGTTAGAAGAAAATTGTAACAATGGCTGGCAGAGTAAAGGTTACATCAAATAAGAGCAAATCTCACCTGTAAACAGGTTGGCTAAAGAAGTCGAGGTACCAAACTGCGACTCCAGGTATTTGGGGAGGAATACAACAAATCCACTGACGATACAGATCTCACAGCAGATGGCTGGCAGCATTACTGTGTACACGGGGTTCTTGATCAAGTGCACTACTGCTTTTGGGATATCTGGTTCAAAACAAACAAACAAAACTTTAAATTTTGTGATTTGGCTTGCTGAAAACTGGAAATCTGGCATGAAATAATCAGATTCATAATGTACATTCATTTCTTTTTAAAACAATATATACTATAATGATATATACTTTTGTAGGGATTAGACGTATATTACATTACGTTTTTTTTTTTTACACTACCCTCTCTGCCATTTTTGTAAAGGAAAAATAATATGAGCCAAGTATGTCAAAATGTATGGGCCTGAAAGAGTTGAGGGCTCTGTTGTTATTGCTAGAGCATTAACATATTTACCTGATCAGTACTTGCCGCACCGTCTTTGAAAATTGTAGTTCGGCAATTTGGGGAAGATCTTACCGTGAGTACTGACAAAATAGAAACTATGGTTCTATCAAAGAAACGAATGACACCAAAATTGGGATATAAGAAGTGAAGAACTAATTGTACCTCGTTAACAAATTCTGATAAGGCGAGGATTGCCAGTAAGCGCGGAAGCAAAAGCAGAACATGAAAAGCATCTTACGTAATTTAATGTTTTTTAAATTCCTTTCAACTGCTATGAGAGTACATGGGGCAGTCTGGCCATATGACACCACCCCCCCCCCCCCCCAAACGGTCAGAAATTTGATGTTGCCAGAGATCCTAGAATACAGATCCAAGATTCTCTGTGATTGGTGACTTGGAAACTGAAACCTGATCACCGAAGATGTACATGGAAGATAAATATATATAATTGTAAAAGAAGGTTACTCTTTAAGGTTCAAGGACTTGAGTTTTCCCAGCACATCTGTTTTACAGATCTGATGTTTTTATGCAGAGAGATGGTTCCTCGTCTCTCCGGCAGATGCGCTCAGATTAACTTCAGATGAAAAATCCCAAATTAGTTACTTTTTACGTCATGCCTAATAGGGAGGATGCGGAACAAATTTCTCCCTCCACTTCCAATGGGGCTCTAGAAGCCACCCGGAAAAACTGTCTTCAAATGTATTTGTTACTGTTTATAATTTCATGTTAATCCAGATGTATTACTGTTTTTATTTCCTATTCAGCATTGTATTATTACTGGAGTGTTTAAATCACCACTGATCACTGGCATCATGAGAGCTAATAGACTGAAATGGTTTGGGCATACTGAAAGAATGTCAGATGACAGAGAAGTAACAACTGTTGAGAAGAATAGTTGTAGACCACGAGGGAGACCAAGAAGACGATGGAGAGATAACGTCCAGACAGACCTGCAAACATTTGAAAAAGAGGGCCCACGAGAGAGACGGATAGAGGCGGGTGATATCTGCAGCAATGAACCTCAAGGTCTTGGAATGCTGAAGAAGAAGAAGAAGAATTATTACTGTGCCCCTCAACTAGAATTAGGCCCCTTTGGCCTATAAAATATGTAAGGTTACCCCCCCCCCCCTCCCACCCCTTTCCACCCTCAGTATTTGATTTAGGTATAATCCAATCCAAATACGCTTCAGTTATAGTCTCGCCATTTGTAGGGGCCTAAGGAAAAGTAATAGTTTGCTCACAAATATTTTTTTCTTTTCTCCTTTCACTTGGTTTCATAGAGTGGCATGTCACCCAGCCCATCTTTTGATGACGTAATCAATGATTTTGTTTTGGGGAAATCAAGAAAAAGTGTTTCAAGTCGTGATTGCAAGCTTTTAGATGATTTCTTTGATTTTGCAAACACGTTCTTCATTACTGCTTTTAAAACAATTTAACTGACAGTATGTTTCCCTTATCAATATATTTTAAAAGTGTATATAATTTAGACCTGGTTACAGAACCTGACTGACTGGACAGGCCTCAGGCATGCAACCATCAAGTCCATCACAACTGACCGCCTAGGGTGGAGAGAGCTGATCAGGCAGTCAACAGAAACTGGTGACCCAACGACATGTACATTTAGTGTTATGGGATGATGATGATGATGATATAATTTAGTTTTCTCAGATTAGCTGCTGTAATTCAAAACGCTAGGGGCCTCGTGGCTTGTGTTTACTGAGGCCTCATCCAGTCTAAATCCAGCCCTCTGTTTCTGTGGCTGACTCGCTGGCTGAAAGATAACAGATCTGGGCGGAAGTTGGCGATGAATTTGAAGGTTGCGTGATGCAACAGCAAAAGCATCCCTTCTCTGCTGCCTGAGTTTCCCTTTGAACTCACAATGAACACCAATGAACGCCCGTGCACTTCGCTTGCCCCAAATTACTGATTCATCCCCGTAAACCCCAGTCTCATCATTTTCATCTGTGTGTTCACTAACTATCGATTTGATCAGAGTCTACTGTACCGTGAATCTGCTCCCTGCAGCTTCCATCAAGTGTTAATTGGACTGCAGTATTCATGTTTGGCTCAAGATGTAGAGATATCTGTTCATTCTCTACGTAGAGATTAACTCAATTTTCTACAATCCCCGCCAAAGACAGCCTTCGGAATCGATACAACAGCAGAAGTGAGGACAGCCCAACTCTAGAATCTACAGTGGCAGTTACAAAAACACCCAACTCCAAGACCAGGAAGGAAACTATTGATTCTGGCCTCTCTACAACCAACAGTCAACAAATTGGACGGACAGTAGCGAAAGCATTCTATACTCCACACAAACTCTCTCTCTCTCTCTCTCTCTCTCTCTCTCTCTCTCACACACACACACACATGGACACACACAGACACACATCGCCTCTGTGCTCTTCAAACGTGGATTACCTGTGTTTGTACGTGTGTCTGTTTGCAAGCATGACCGTTGGCTTGCATGCTTTATATACTGCAGGTTATGTAAACAACACACTGCCCCAGAGACGTGTCAGGAAATGCCTAACTAAACAGATTCAGGCTGTTGTCAAGTTTCTCCTGATTGTTGCCAACCTGATGTTTAGTTAAACAGTCAACATTTAGTTTTTCAGCGGGACGTAGCCGCATCAAGTGATAAACTTGTAATAAACGGTCAAAACCGGCGGAAATAATAGCAGGTTATTTAAACCAATATTCGGAGAAGGCACTGGTAAAACTGTAACGTAAACCAACACGATTTTTAGGGGGGGGGGGGTGACAAACCGGTGGCGCGTTAATTAGGAAGAAAAAAACACTTGAACTGCTTGTTTGCAGTAAATCTGAAAACGCTTAAACTACTTGTTTACAACCAATCTGACCTTAATGGACGAGGTGAACATGACACCCCACACTGTGCCAACAGACTTCGGGCGAGGGAGTGCACACAGGCGTGCAGTAGCCTCATTCCAGGAAGATAAAACGCATTCTTATTCGTTTGCCTCCTTAGCAGAACATAACACTCAGGTCTGGAAAGATAGAAAGATGCCAACAACAACAGAAGACGCAGCTTAACCAGGTACTTGCAATGACCAGAAGTTTACCAATGAGGACACAAAAACATCTGAACGCTTCAATCCTTGGCCGAGGACATGTGGAGAATGACTGACTGACTGACTTTCTATCCCACCAGGACATCACACAAGCGATATAACACACTATGACACAATGTGCCACCATGTGGATCACCGTGGAGAGGTCCCAGAAACCGCGTTCATCCATTAGGCCATATTTATGGCCTGGCTATATTGCGGCCCCTGGCAAGAGCCAAGGTGGGACTTGAAACAAAGAAAAATGTCTTCCTAAAAAGGACGACGAATAGGAATACTAGGCAATGCATGTCGGAAAATGGTCAGAAATAGTTTTAATATACTCATTGCCCACTATTCGTCGAATGAAGTTGATTTTCAGCGATGACACCTGGTCTCGCAGTGTGTTTAAATAGGCATGCACCTTATGGTTGGCCAGATTAAATCTGTGTGTGCTTTGCTGATTGATGACACTTTATATGGCTACGGCATTCATCTGAAGTATCAGCGTTTCTGACTCAGTTTGTGACTGCAAACACGAGCGAAAAAAAAATCACTGGCATTGGCGGTTGAGTAATTACGGACCAAGCTCGTTTGCTGTGACGCCGGAACCGTAACGAATAACTAACTGTAACCTAGGTTGCTAGCAATGAAAAATAAATGGTATCACAGGAAAGATCAATACAGCGGAAATTGGGACAAATAAGACAGGAAAAGCTGCTCTGATAATTAATTAGCACGGCATGCTTCAACAGTTGATGTGACAGGAATCATTTATCGCCAGTCATAACAGGCGAAACCAGGTTCTGTTATATCTGTGAGGTAATTTCATGGATGTGGCTATATGTAGGGCAGAGAGAGGGGAGGCAGAGACAGATGGATCTGCAAAGAATATATCTGTGAGGTAATTTCATGGATGTGGCTATATGTAGGGCAGAGAGAGGGGAGGCAGAGACAGATGGATCTGCGAAGCATATATCTGTGAGGTAATTTCATGGATGTGGCTATATGTAGGGCAGAGAGAGGGGAGGCAGAGACAGATGGATCTGCGAAGCATATATCTGTGAGGTAATTTCATGGATGTGGCTATATGTAG
Organism: Candidula unifasciata; assembly: GCA_905116865.2. Taxonomy (NCBI): domain Eukaryota; kingdom Metazoa; phylum Mollusca; class Gastropoda; order Stylommatophora; family Geomitridae; genus Candidula; species Candidula unifasciata. The sequence continues at coordinate 477,309 of CAJHNH020001346.1, forward strand.
GGCAGAGAGAGGGGAGGCAGAGACAGATGGATCTGCGAAGCATATGCGAGGAGAGAGAAGGCTGAAAGGAAATGTAGAGGAAGGGTGAGGGGGTCTGCAAAGACCTTGGGAACACAGAGAGAGACCGAGAGAGAGACCGAGAGAGAGACCGAGAGAGAGAGACCGAGAGAGACCGAGAGAGAGATGTCTACATAGTAAATGCGCGGAGGGTGGGGGAACAGGTCTTCAAAGAAGATATGGGGGAGGAGCGGGGGTCTGCAAAGAACATGCGGCAGACGAAAGCCCTGACGCCATTACCGAACTCACCCCTGAGAGATCTGCCATAGTGTTTGTCCTCTGCCACGTCATCGGGGATATTCTGCAGCAGCGCTTCTTTCGTCTTGGTTTCCTCAATCCGCCTCCTCTCCTTGACCAGCACCCGGGGGTAGGCCAGGAAGGGCAGGGCCAGAAGCAGCAACAACACACCACAGATGACAAAGCCACCCCACCAGGCGCCGATCCAGCGGGGGTTGCCGCTGGTGATCTGGGTCTCGTGGCTGAACGTGTCCACGTAGTACTGCAGGAGCAGGGCTCCGAGGGCGTACCCCAGCACGGGGCCTAGGGCCCCCGATGCATGCATGGAGGCTGAGGAGATGGCAAGATACAAGCACTGTTAGATGATTAAAGATACAAACACTGTTTGGTGATTCAAGATACAAACACTGTTTGGTGACTCAAGATATAAACACTGTTTGATGACTCAAGATATAAACACTGTTTGGTGATTCAAGATACAAACACTATTTGATTACTCAAGATACAAACACTGTTTGATGATTAAAGATACAAACACTGTTTGATGATTACAGATACAAACACTGTTTGATGACTCAAGATATAATAACTACATTGTTTGATGACTCAAGATACAACCACATTGTTTGATATCTCAGTTGTGGACTGACAGAGTGCGCGCTTGCTGCGTATGTGTGTGTGTGTGAGAGAGAGAGAGAGAAGAGAGAGAGAGAGAGAGAGAGAGAGAGAGAGAGAGGTGGGAGTTTTGTGTGTTCTTCCTTTTTACTTCTTTGCATTCATCGGTAGTAAGCTCTGGTGGAAAGTTGTGGTTGTTCGTCCACCTTTGGACCCTAGTCTTGTTCCAGAACAAGTGGGTTGTCGTTAGGCGTGGCAGGCACGGCTAATGATCGGTTTCTGTGATTGTGAGCTCTCGTTAGCTTGCTGCATGCTGATATTTTTGAGTTTCAGCAGGTTATTAACTCCCTCTATCCATTTCGTCTTGGCCTTCCTCTGCATCTTAATGTTTTAATTCTCAAGCTGTGTGCTCTTGCAGCTGGTGACGCTGGGTTTATTCTCAACGGGTGGCTAAAATCATTTCAGTCTTTGTTTTTCAATAAATCTAATTACAGGTGTTGTTCCCGCCGTTCTAAAGATATCTTCGTTCCTTTCGTGGTCTTTTCTTCTTATGTTAACTGCTTTTGTCAAACATCTCTTGGCACTGGTAATGCAGTGTTTGTTACAAGATTGGGTTTGTGATTTGTCTGTTAGTTTCCATTGTTAGCACTGGTAACGCAGTGTTGGTTACAAGATCGGGTTTGTGATTTGTCTGTTAGTTTCCATTGGTACTGCTTGGGTTTCAGTATTGGGGACAGCTGATAAGTAACACTTTTGGCTTGATGGATTCTGGACTCGATCTCTGTGTCCAGTCTGCCGTTTGATGTGAAGATTTATCCGAGGTATTTGAATTCACCCAAATGTTTTAGCGATTTGATTTGATTTGATTCAAGAACCGACATCACAGCACTCGGGGCATTCCCATAAGCGCTCTGTCCCCATCTTCAGCAGCCAGCGAAGAGTTCAGATACTAATGGTACCAGTAGCATTCTGATTAAACGTCCGTCTTGCCTTTCCTCTGAGCCTCGAGCATCTATCAGAACCTCTCGTCACCCCCAACCGCATCAATCTCCCCAGACTGTGGTGATCCATCTGCTCATCCGAACTGTACACGCTCTCCAACAAGGCACTAACCACGTCTGCCTTATCATGTATCAGTATTCCACCAAGTGACCCGGTGAAAAATCCAGACAATACTCCTCACCCGTGTCCTCCGCAGCGAAGCATGCCACTCTGCACGAAGCATACCTGTTCTGATCTTCCTCAGCATGCTTTCTGAATCAGTTACAATCACGATGTGTGTGTGTGTCGTGTTCTCTAGCCAGCGGAAAGCTGCAGTGACCGCCACCACCTCCATTCTTAAGCTGGATGTTGTGGTATCATATGCTAGGCTCTCCTGCACCAAACATCGACCATTAACTTTTGCTAAGAAGCCCCAAGCACTTCTTTTGCCTCTTGACACTGAACCGTCTGTGTAAATGATCAAATCCTCTGAGCGAGCATTATCTTGAATTAATTGCTGAATTTCCACCTCTGTGGGACCTGCTGGCCAGTCTCTGCATTCCTGGCTCAGCGTGATTATGACTCTACACAAGTCTGACTGTTCAGGTGGCACTTTGACCCACTCCTCTCCTCGCCTAATGTTCTCAAGGATGCAAACCTGTCTGATTGTGTCTTCTGCCTGAGCCATCCATGACCTCCCTCTTATAATGGAATCAATGCCGAAGGGTTGCGATATCCATAGTACCGAGCCAAAGGGTTTACAACTCATGGTTTCTGGATACGTAAAAAAAAAAAAAAAAAAATTAGCCGCTGACCGTTAACTGCACCCAGAACTTCATGCAGAGGGTGGTCTGTGTCTGCAGCTACCTTGAGATATGACTTCGCCTGCAGCACCTCGTGCCTACCTGCAACCGTCAGCAAACCAAGTATGTATTGCATAGACACCACTGGGGTGTCTCTGGTGCAATCCAGAATGACCCGCATAGCCGCTTTCTGTATGCGCTCTAGTTTGTTTTAGTGAATATTAGTTAATTTAAACGTCGATATTTTTTCCCCCTATTTGTGGTCATGATTTCGGGGTTTTTTCAGTGTTGATCTTCGTGTTGTTCTTGAGACAGCTATAGTGGAGTATGTCATCTGTCTGATTTAACTAATACATTTTTTTTAAATAGCGTATAGATCCCTGGGAAAACATATCTGTTGCTCTGGCGGGACAGCAGATTTGTGTCAAATTATGTGAAAACTGCATATATTTAGTTTTATAGAAGAATAATGAGAACACATTGGAGCAGATTAATTCTGTGAATGCCACATGATTCAGCTACATATAGACAAGGAGACACACTTAGCACAGTCAAATGTAACACCCACTATACATTGGCTGCTACAGCTGGGCAACTGCTGATCATACACGCCATTGTGTATTGTTTGTGGCCATAAGGGTTAAAACAAAACAGAAAAAGAAAAAATACGAAATAAAAACAAAAACTGGTTCCCGCCTACGGAATTAGGCGACCCAAATTCTTTGAGAACTTGGTGAGAAAAGAAAAGCTAGCCTGTACCGTGATAACAGGAAAGTTTGAGGGAAGAGAAGTCAAAGGAGACCCAAAAAAGAAGATGCTGGAAAGTCAGGCCTCATGACATGGGAAAATATATCAGAAATGATTGGCAATACACAAGATAGAATGAGTTGACAGCACCCAGAAGTTACGCCTTAAGAAACTGTCATGGCTGTAACAAAAATCTGGGGATACGATGGGGTGAAAGGAAATGAAAGAGCCATAGATTGACCATATTGTATCTGCAATGATTGATGGAGGAAGAAGTATAATCCGAGCAGACCTATTAAATCCGCTGTGCGTTCTAGAGACTTTGAGACAAGCCAGCCAAAGACGATGAACCGCCAGACAGAAAGAACATATGCTAATCAACTCATATTGGCTACTTTGAACATGGTGACACTGAGATGGCTGCTGCATGGGAGGACGTATCATGGGGGGATCGGATCGATATGCTAGGACATGGATATGGACAACAAATACGTAATAAGACAGAAGACCGTTGGCAGACCTCTGGCCAAGGTCACACGGCATGAATCATAAGATGTGTAAGGTAATGTCAACAGAAGGTACTCACCCAGGTACGCTGGTGATGCTTCCTTGGCCACATGATTGTCCACATAAGTGATCCCCAAAGTCATGATGGGCGTTCCACCTGTCCCAATGAGAATCTGAGCGGCAACCAGTAGCAGCACGTAGCCCCAGTTTCCCGAGTTCTGCTGGATACACATCACATCATCCGGGTGCTGGCCTAGTCGTCTGCAGATGTTCTCGTCGCTGGTAACGTTATTCTCCGCCATTCTCGACCGAACTGAATACTTGGGCGCGATGATATGAGGCAAAGAAAACAGCAACGACCCAGTTCCCATCATTAGAACCCCAAAACCAATCCATTTCGGGATGTGGCGAGAAGCTCCGAGAAAGGACACAAATATAACCGCGACCAGATTCCCAAACTCATAAGCCGCAGCGATCAAACCAGACACCGAACTGCCAATTTCGAATCTGGAAAATAAGAAACAATGTTACATCGAAGGACATTATATCTAGATTCTGTCGCGGCACAACAATGGGCTGTCTGGCTTTACGGGGTAATGATTTTCTATCTTCACGCATACTAAAACACTGCCCTTTCTTGCTTCATCCATACTAAAACATTTCCTTTTTATACGTAGCTTTATCTATAGACGCACAATGGTAACTATGTATTTGTTAGTTAGTTAATTAGTTAGTTAGTTGGGTTATCCTCATTGCACTCCGGACATGTCCATAGGTGCTCAGATCCTCCCCTTAGTATGAACCCCAACGTCCGATGGCTAATAGTACCAGTTCTATGTTGATTAGCAAGTCTTCTGGCGTTTCTGCTGTGTGTGGTAACTATGTATATTTTACGACAATGAAACGCATGGTTATATAAACGCGCGTTTTTATTAGTAGACTAGAAAGTCTATAAGTCTAAAAACAATGGAAGACCCAGATGCACATGGATGACGAAGTGTCAATTGATTGGTTGAACACTAAGATATTCCTGTGTCCAATTTGAACAGTTTCACTAATTAAATTACACAGATTTTGAATCTTTGTTATTTAGGACAAATTATGTTGCTTTCAGTAGTTATGTGGTGTGACAATTAACGGTTAGAGTTTACAGGTGATGGTACCATTGACTTTCTAGTTTCACCCGTCATAAGACAATGATTCAGTGCACTAGAGAAGTTAGTGACGAACCAGAGACAGCATGTTTACAAAGTTAACGTTATGGTAGTTAGTGACCAACCAGAGACAGCATGTTAACAAAACTAAAGTTGTGGTAGTTGGTGACGAACCAGAAACAGCATGTTAACAAAGTTAACGTTATGGTAGTTAGTGACCAACCAGAGACAGCATGTTAACAAAGTTAACGTTATGGTAGTTAGTGACCAACCAGAGACAGCATGTTAACAAAACTAAAGTTGTTGTAGTTGGTGACGAACCAGAGACAGCATTTAAGAAAGTTAAGGTGATGATAGTTAGTGACGAACCAGAGACAGCATGTTAACAAAGTTAAAATTATGGTAGTTAGTGACGAACCAGATACAGCAAAGTTAACAAGGAGATCGGGCGGAGTTAAGTTAACAACCAGAAACTAATAGACAAAATCAACGGAGGTTACGACTGTTTGAGCCTACACAACAGAGAAATCATAATTAAACTGTAGCCTTGAGTTCTAGAAAAAAGATAACCAGATTTCCAACAAACTAGAGCAAAGATGTGAATCAGAGATCAGGGCTCAACAAGCGCTACAAATAAATCAGTTAATTGGGAATTTTCTTTGAACTTCCAAATGCTATATGTAATCGAAGAAATGGCAAAATCAGCATTTTAACTGGCGACATGAAAGGCCAGATAACATGAGCTGAGGCAAGTAGTTTCTTCTTCTTCTTCTTCTTCGCGTTCACCAGCTGTACACTCTGGCGGAAAGTTCTGGTTGCTCGTCCATTACTGAACTGCAGTCCTGCTCCAGAACCTGAGTGTTGCGTGTGCATCAGTTTTACAGATCTCATTCTCTTGAATACAGACTGTTGGTTCCTTGCCTCTCCGGCAGATGCACTCCGACTTCAAAGGAAGCTCCCCAATTAGTCGACTCTTACGACATGCTTTTGGGGAGGCAGTGGGTTTATTTTTGTTTTCCCTACAATGGGGCCCCGGAACCCACACGGGGGGCAAGTAATTTCAATAGAAGACAATTTTTACGACATTCGTGTATCGGGTATATTGTGCTCAACCTATATTGTATAGATCAGTCGCTGGCCGGCTACCTTTGCTTCCCAGGTCATTGCCAGCTACCCAATTTTAGACAAGGTCGAACTCGGAGCCAAGGTCAGTTCTGAAGGAGGACAAGAAATCCGCCTCAATACGGATTTGAACTGGAGATCTTGGGGCCGGGTAGCAGTTCTCTAACACAGGAATACAGGTGACCTTTACTGACCCTACTTGCTGGCATGTCATCTTGGCTGATCTGGTTTTTACAATATGCATTACTGAAACTTTTTTTTTTTTTTTTTGGGAAAAGATACAAAAGACGAGTAAGGAGTATTTGAAAGGAAACAAACAGGGTGATTCATCGTTAGGTTATCTTACCTCTTCTCGATGGTCGTGATAACACTGTTGAGGTATCCGGTAGTCAAAGCCGAGGCCACCACAATGAGAGCACACATGAAACACACGAACATGTTAATGTTTGCACACAGGAGAAAGCACTGCGGTCTGAAGCGGCCAATATGGCACTCATTATCTTCATCATCTTCGTCGTCATCTTCCAATATGATATTGTTTTGTGTATCTTCGTTTCTTTTATTGTCTGTCCGCAGAAGCTCAGCCCGGCTGTTATCAGACTGTCCACTGACTGTGCTCTCCACTCCCAAAGAAAACTGACCTTGGCTCAAGTCGCCTGGAGATTGCGAGTCACAAGGCCTAGTGTCAGTGTGGGTATCGTCCATGATATCAGTGACACAGATGTGGAATATTTTTTTCTTCCCGTTGTTGGAGGTTGGAGCGCACGTCTCCGAAAAGTTGCAGCCGTCGTTTGTGGGCAACATCGCGAAACCTTTCCGGTCTGGTTTTCTCATTCATTGATCTCTTCATTGCAGCTTCATTATTGTCGCAGTTACAAGCTAGAACTTCAGTTGACGGATGTGAATGTTGACTGTTCCTGTCTTAAGTTTGTGGCCAACTCCAGGGAACCGACCTTGGGTGTGACCATTAGATTCTGTGTATAAACATGTTCACTTAGTCAAGATTCTGTTTCTGCACGGTTCAAGAAGATACGTAGAACTACTTGGCATAAACATTGAAGATCAAAGTGCAATACAAATAGGTTGCGATTAGTTTTGTCTTGTCCTATGTTGTGGATTTAAATGCAGGAGAAATCCAGCATCCGACACGTCACTGTTAAATGTGTCATTCATTACACGTAGCTTCTTCGCGACTTCGCAAAGCAACAGACGCTAATGTCACGACTTCAGATTTCCATAACGCGAAGAACTCATAACTTTTATGATGTTTACAGAACCTACAAAATTCTGCTTCCTGTCAGTTCTGTTTCCAATTGAATAAACACAAATATTTAGCCACATAATATACTAGTCGATAAGTGTGAGCCCTGGCATGAAGATTTGACCGATGCCTGCTGCTGGGGTCGGGAAAACATGTTGCCCCCAGTCCGTGAATGTTGTGAAAACATGTCTGCAGTGTCGGCAGTTCCACAGAACCTCATAAATGTTGTACTTCGCCAACGATATGCCAGTTGTCTGTCAAATTATGGCTGCGGCCGAGAGTCTGTAGCTTGTCTTGGTATTTTACCTGTTGATGAAAAAAAATGTGGTCAGGTTAGGAGAAAGTTCTACTGGCTTCAAATAAGTGACGAGGCGAACAAGACTGAGTTTTTTCCAGGCAGACCGGGATGAGAGCGACGTTCTAGAAAGGATCTGTTACATGATGATGATGATGATGACGACGATAAGAGTCAAGAGACATAATAAAAGTATAAAACCAAACTGAGGTGAAAAGTGGAAGGCAGACGAGATATAGGAAGACAACGATACAAGTGGAAGATAACATAAAGAGAGAGGCGAACCGTTGCTATACAGTCCAGAAACAGACCTCCAGCAAACGTTGACGATACACAGCGTGCATTATGTACGGCTAAGTCGGATGGCATCGACTGACTTGATTAACTGATTGATAATTAATGATTTACTGTGCGAAACATAAGCTAGACGACTTCTGCGGTTTACTTAAAAGCAATCCATAGAGACCGCACCAGAAACAGGTTGTACGACGCATTTCCTCTGCTATGTTTTTCAAAACTGACCTTGGCTCCCAAGGACGAACCAGCCTAAAGTGAGCCCTGTGTCCTGGGAAGTAAAGGCGACCAGAATGACGTTGACCATGCTCATCTCGACTAGTCTACAATAACTGTCATGCTCGATGTGTCAATGGCGTGAAAAAAGTCCTTCACTTTAGCACAGGGGCGCCGCCGTAATGTAGTAGCTAGACTCCCGCCTGCGGCTCCGAAGGTGGTGGGCTCAGGTCCTGAGGAAGTCAAAGGCGGCTGGCATAATGTTGACCACATCACTCATCGAGTGCTGACTGGTCTACAAAATAAATATCTCGCCCTATATGCCCAATACGACTGAAGGAATAGCAAAGGGCCCTTAACTTATTCGACTTTACCTTAACTCGGCGAAGAAAGAAGAAACTGACTGTTGTGGAGTCTAGTTCCTGTATTGATTTAACGAGTTGTTCTCCGGGTATTATCTTTTATATCATTAGCTTTGCTACTGTTTCTTGGTATCTTTTTTCTTGGCAGACAGACGGGCATGCAGACAGGTGGTAGAGTAGGCACAGTGACAGGATGGCGGCAGGGTAGACAGACAGATAGGTAGACATACAGATGAGCAAACGTGCGGTATAACTAAGAACCATACAGAACACAGGACAAAATGGATAAACCGATCGATAGGATGACTACAGGCAGGCTAATAGTCATGTAACTGAACACACAGACAGAAAGCCAAAGGCCGAGTGGAAGGACAAGACAGGTGGATACAGGTAGATAGGTAGATCGGTCTGCAGGTGGATAAAACTCGATGATATTTTGCGTTTGTGGTTTCAAAATTCAAGTGAGTAATGGAAATGAGGACACATCCTTACTAGCAGAAAGGGAGAAGGAGTTACAGGACCTAGTGGGGAGTGAAGCAAGTCAATAGTTGGAGTGCAAAGTATTACGCATCTTCTTCTTCAGCTCCTCTATTTACTTCATCAAAGTATCCAACTCCATCCAGATCCCAATCCACGACTCCGCAGGGAAGCATCTACCCTCTACATCACGTGATGTTACTTGAGTGTCGTTTCCTCTGCGTGTATGTGTGTGTGTGTGTGTGTGTGTGTGTGTGTTTTGGGGGGGTGTCCTGTTGTTGTTACTGATGAAGGTTAATTGCTGAAACGTCTCGTTTCTGCTTATTGTCTTATGTGTCATACAGCTGACATGTTACCCAGTTTTAATTTTATTTTAATAGCTGTACTGCAGTCCGCTGGTTGGGAAAGTACACAATGTCTGCCAGTGTCTGTCTTCGGCTGGCTCATTAATCATGCTGCTCACGCACGCCAGGCCAGCTCAAGAATTGGGTGACTAGGTGCAGATCTTCCTGACTGTAGCGCTTTCTCCTCATCCGCCCATGCACGACATCCCACCAGGTTCATGAAGCTACTTGGTACCTCCTCACCTGACCAGGCGTCATGTCTTGCGCAAAACCCCGGAATCAACTAAGAGGTAAGTGAGGTTCAGAAGATTGGTTAGTGGGAGTTGACTGACACTTCCTGGACCCCCCCCCCCCCCACCACCCTACCCTACCCCACCCTACCCTACCCTACCCTACCCCAACCTACCCTACCCTACCCCACCCCACCCTACCCCACCCTACCCTACCCTACCCTACCCTACCCCACCCCACCCCATCCCTACCCTACCCTACCCTACCCCACCCTACCCCACCCTACCCTACCCCACCCTACCCTACCCCACCCTACCCTACCCTTCCCCAGGTGAAAGCAAGAAGCGTGTTGGTTTTCTTCCATTCCTTTCTCTTTGGCCCCTTCACCAAATCTTGTTCTCGTTCCTCCGAGTCGCATAATTACGTTGTGCCTGTTTTACAGCAAATCTGCGATATTTACGCCTTTCGGCCCACACATCCGACTTATTAAGCATTTGTTGACCGGGTTAGCTGCACGGTTTTTATCAGCCTACCTAAGTTAAGGAAGCTCCAAATTAGTCGACTCTTACGACATGCTTGTTCAGAAGGCAGTGAGTCAATTCTTCAGGTCTACTTTGCCCTCAGTGGGTACTAGGTAAAGATCTGAGAAGTAAAGGCGGTCGGCGTGATGTCGACCATATCACCCACCGAGTGAGGATCGGTTTATAAAATACAGGTCTAGCCCTATATACCCAGTATATATACCCTGTGTGTGTGTGTGTGTGTGTGTGTGTGTGCCCGCGCGCAAGTGTGTGATAAAGACGTTAAACGGTGTTTTAATGAAACAAGCAAAACTAAATGAATATGGACGCTAGGCACGGTCACTGTTTTGAGCCGTGCCAAATTTTTGCTTCTGCCAGACGGTGGCCGTTGCATTTTTGCTCCATTTGTAGACTAAAAGGATATAGTTTCGTCGCCCAGCTTCTGAGTTCAGTGCATGACGTGACACTGTGAGCTGCGGATTTCATTTGGAATGTTTTTCGACTGTGACCAATGTGGTGGTGTGAATTGAAGATTCAGAAAATGGCGCGATGCCTGCTGTAGCGCCTATGGAACTGTTTCCAGCAGGACCTAACGAGCGAGATACTGCAGACCATCTGCTAAATAATGATGTTAACTGTTGATTGTTACTGTGTCCATTCTCTAATCTATGTCGCACAGCCTTTCCCTCCCACGCTCTCTCTTTCTCTCTCTTTCTCGTTTTTTTTTTCTCTCTCTCTCTCTCTATCTCTCTCTCTCTCTTCATATAATTCTATATTAGTATATATATTTATATTATATATCCCTCTCCATCTCGGTTTCTCCGTCTCTCTCTATATATCTCTCTGTCTCTCTATTTCTCTCTATCTCTCTCTGTCTCCCTCTATCTCCCTCTATCTCTCTCTCCCTCTCTATCGCTCTCCGTCTCACTCTATCTCTATATATCTCTCTCTGTCTCTCTGTCTCTCTCTCTATCTCTATATCTTTCTCTGTCTCTCTCTATCTCTCTCTGTATTTCTATCTCTCTGTCTCTCTCTGTCTCTCTCTTTGTCTCTCTCTCTATCTCTCTCTGTCTCTCTGTCTATCTCTCCGTCTCTCTCTATCTCTTTCTACCTCTATCTCTCTATGTCTCTCTCTATCTCTCGCTATCCCTCCCTCTCTCTGTCTCTCTGTCTCTCTCTATCTCTCTCTGTCTTTCTAGCTCTCTCTGTCTCTCTCTATCTCTCTCTCTTTGTCTCTATCTCTATCTCTCTCTGTCTCTCTGTCTATCTCTCTGTCTCTCTCTATCTCTTTCTACCTCTATCTCTCTTTGTCTCTCTCTATCTCTCGCTATTCCTCTCTCTCTGTCTATCTCTCTCTATCTTTTTCTATCCCTCTATCTCTCTCTTTCTCTCTCTATCTCTCGCTATCCCTCCCTCTCTCTCTGTCTATCTGTCTCTCTCTATCTCTTTCTATCTCTCTGTCTCTCTCTGTCTCTCTCTATCTCTCGCTATCCCTCCCTCTCTCTGTCTGTCTGTCTCTCTCTATCTCTTTCTATCTCTCTGTCTCTCTGTCTATCTGTCTCTCTGTCTCTCTCTATCTCTCGCTATCCCTCCCTCTCTCTATCTAAGCCCCTCTCTCTCTATCTATCTGTGTGTGTGTGTGTGTGTGTTACTAGCTCTTTTACCCAGTCCCGTAAAGTTAATGTTTTAACCTTGGTCTCTATTACAAGACTGTGTAACGAAGCACCGTTCTAACCTACCCTACCACCGCTAACAACGCCCAGTTGAATCAATAATCCTAACGTAATGGCTTGTGATTGTTGGGGTAAATGATAACTGCCGTGACAAGACAAAGCTACTTGAATCCTGGCTACAGGCGCAGCAGACGTCAAGTAAATACAACAGTGCCCCAACCCATCAGCTTGTTGTGCCCGCGACGTGATTGCAGCTTCAGAATCGAGGAGTGTGTTTTTAAAAGTACATTCTGTATTTATGATCTCTCCAGAGGCAAAACTTTGTATCGTAGACTCTCTGCCTTAAACGACTGGCTCCAGCTGACGGGCCGTGCTGCTGACGTCACCGGGTCGGGCTAACGATGCCTTAACGCAGCAGTTCTCAAACTGAGTACCGAGGTACCCTGAGGTGCCGTGAGCGTTTGCCGGGGCAGCCGCGGCAATAATCAAGAAAAGTAGGCTAAAAATTTGGAAATTATTAAAGAAGGCATGTACATACTTGAAAGTTAAAATTCAAGTTGTCTTCCCTCGCCACTGTTGAAAATAGTTTATTTTTTGTTCAAGAACCGCTGCGTTAACGCATCGTTAGCCCGACCTGGTGACGTCAGCCGCATGGCCCGTTAGCTGAAGCCGGTCGTCGCCTAATCGTACTGATCGGTAATCGATACTGATGTCCTTCCTTACAAGTGGATGTTTTCATGGCTGCCCGGAAGGATCAGACGGGCAAAGTCAATCATCCAATCAATCAACCAACCAACAAATCAAGCTACAAATGAATCAGTCAACCAGTCAGCCAACCATTTAACCAACCGTAAAATACTTTGGTCAGTGTTTATCAAACAGACAAAATAACAGCATAAACGGCAGACAAGGTCAATGTGTTACCGGAGAAATGTAAAAATGTGGACACGAATCGCTACAATTCGAGCGAAACAAATACATATCAGTTTGACTGCAGTACCGACAAGACGACCGGAAGACCCGAAAAAGCGGACTGTTCCAGTGAAAACTGATCGTTTGGTCACCCTAGAGATGATGAGAGAGGTATGGAGAACATCGTGGTCAGTGGACAAATCAGCGGCAGAATAAGCAGACACGGAGCGAGAAATCTGATGCTAGAGAGATGGCTACAGAACAGATCCAGGTCACCAAGAAATAAAGCTGAGTGAGAGGTCACTGAGAGACTAGAGGGTCTATGTAGTCTGGCAAGTTGTGTTATGTTATGTTATGTTATGTATGTTTTGTTATCAAAAGCGACGATCTTTCTATCTTCTTTTACCCCACCAGGACATCACACAAGCGATAAACACCTGATGACACAAAGTGCCACCATGTAGATGAGGATCACCAGTGGAGAGGTCCTAGAAACCGCGTTCAGCCATTAGACCATATTTATAGCCGGGCTATATTGCGGTCCCTGGCAAGAGCCAGAGTAGGGCTTTAAATAAGGAAAAATTGCATCCCGCAAAGGGATGACTAGATCATGCGACGATGCTGCAGCCATCCAAGATACCTCCACTAATTGTGTGCCTCCTGTCATGACCTCGACGACGGCATAGACCTACTTCGCCAAGCTTTACTCTCACATCATGCAATCGTATTAGCGTCAGCGGTTCATTGATGTCTGGCAAGGTACAGAATGCTGAACTACTAGCCGAGACTGAACAAGTTTAAGCCATAGTCAACTGAAGGAAGGAACAGGGGCGGGGGAGCTGGGATTATGAATAGTAAGCCCCCCCCCCCCCCCCTTTCCATATCCTAACCCAACCATTTAGAATTCTGTAAGAGGCTTCGCCCTCCACCCCCCCTCCTCCTTGACCTCCATGTTCTCTTCGTGTCGGTGATCCTGGGAATATGAACCAGAAGGACAGAATGTGGGTGTGTGTATGATACTCGTGACTTCCGGTCCATCGTGGAGAGTGCGCGTCGCAGAATGTTTAGCTTAGAAGTTATTTTTGCAGCTTCTGACAGCACTTTGTTATTGCAGTTTCCACATATAGACGGAAGTCTACTGTTTAGCTTGGTGCAGCACTGTGAGCTATGTTTTTCCACGTGAAATGCCTTTAATTTTTTGCAGTGGTCATGTCGCAGTAATCAGTATGTTGAGTAACTGGTTTACGTGTAGGCGGGCGAACTACCTAATGTAATAATTTTGCGTGTGTGTAACCGACTTCAAACTACTGCACGCAAAATTTGCCTAGAAATATCGCAACAGCTACAGAATGCTGGGGGTTTGTTCTGCAACATCCAGTAAAGGATTCGCAACTAACATGATTAGCTTGTCGTGGCCGACTACTTCCATCAACGACAAACTGGATGTCTTGTGGCGATTGTTGGATTTGGCGCCTCTAGCAAGTGCCTTATGTATTTACTGCGTGTGCATATTTCTGGATTGTGCCGGGACTAATTGTTTGTTCACCAGTTTTTTAAACGGGATAGTGAGGGACATTTTATTTGATTTTCACCAGTATAGGAACGGGACAAATATGGGGTGACCCGACTGCAGTGAGTTTGAAACTTCGACTACAACCACGAAGAATTTGTTTGTGTTTGTGAAATACCTGGAATTATTGCTACCAGATATACTCACATAACAACGGTGGTCCGCTGGGTAAACACGCAACCAGTAAGTGAGGTGTAGGTAGCAGGCTGGAGTGCTGCCAGAAATCGAATTATGTTATCTAACCACACAGGTGTGCATGTGAGGATGTGTATGTATACGCGCGCGCACGCGGTGTATTATTCAACACTGCACGGCCAACACACTCACGCTTTCACTAACTGCCCTACTTCGGGTTTTCACCTTTTCAATTATCTCCAAGTGTGTTTGACCAAATGCGAATACATCGAGGATACTTTGTTCTCGTCTGCTCGTGAATATGGAGGGAAGCAGGTACTTATCACTATAAATCCAACTATGGTGACAAAAGATTTTGTATAAGACTTTAAACTCTTTCTCTGCGTTTGCAACAAGAGGTGTTCGTCGTGTTATATTGTGGGTTACAGCTAAGCTACCATATCTTCCCCTTTGAGCCCAACACATCCGATTTCAGCAAACCATTAATCATTCGCCTTTTATGGTATGCTTGTTACTATGCAATCTATCTTTTTCCCCTAAAACGGGGACAAAATATGCACAAGACACACTACTGGGTGATAAATAGTGAGCAGTTCGTTGAAATCTAACCCGACACATTATATCAGCAGCTACGGGCGGAGGGACGCAGTGGGGGAGGATACTAGCTTTATCCAAGGAAATTGAAATGCAACCTTAAAACTTTATGTTATGGCAGGGCAGACCAGGCCCTTAGCCTCGGCTGGCAGCTGGTCTAGGAGAGAAGTTCCAACAAGTAGACAGAGCATTGCTTTTCTGATTCGGTAGTTTCTGCAGCCTGCTTTGTCACAACCTATTGGCATTACCTTTTCTTTAGAGTTAACAATACAGGCCGAGTGAGGGATCATGACGCATGCGCCACACACGATCTCTACAGGTGTTGTGCTATAGAGAGGATGAACGTCACAGCCCAACGTTTGAGAAGAAGTGCAGAAAATACATGTGATGACAAAAAAATTCCATTGTAAACGAATTTTCTCAACGTGGACGGGTCTTGCTAGTTCCACTCGCCATCGGCATAGGCTAAGATTCTTTTGCATCCCTAGATCACAATGTAACAATTTCGTCTGGAAAGACGGAAAGGTGCCAACAACAATTTTGAGGCTTCTGAAACAGTCTGATAGTCTATGGTGCTTTTTCAGTGGCTAGATATACACTCTGCCAACATTCTACAGTTGCTGGCTCGCGTGTATGATGGACCTGGCTAGTTACGGCACTTTTCTAGGGTGTGGAGAGAGAGAGAGAGAGAGAGAGAGAGAGAGAGAGAGAGAGAGAGAGAGAGGTGTTCAGCTGGATGTACTTGGAAGTAGATTATCCCTGCAGCGAGGCGCCATTGTCATTTGCAGGCAACATGTTTTGAATTCTAGTTGTCCCTGTGTGTGTTCCGGGTCCCCATTGTGAGGAAACTAGAATGGACCCACTGCCTCCTAAACTAGTATCTCGTAGGAGTCGACTAACTTGGGGCAGCCTTTAAAGTTAGAGTATATTTGTCTGAGAGGCAAAGAACTCACAGTCTGCACCCAGATAAGCTCGATCTGTAATGCGGATATGCACGAAAGTTTATGGAAGAAGATTGAAGTTCAGAGGTGGACGAACAACCAGAATTTTCCGCATAAGTTTACAGCCAGTGAACGTGAAGAAAAATTAGTTTCGTAATTTTTGGTTTTGTTTCAAATTGTGCCGACTTTTTCATGAAGCTTGTCTGTAGCACTCACTGATTTATGTCAGCGTAGGGCCCAGTGAGGTCCCAACCTTGTCGACGGCGCTTCTCGCTGACTTTAGGTCAACGAACCAATCCTTTTCCCGCCACTGACGCAGTAAACATATGTTCCAGACATTGCTATAGACAAGCGCTGGGTATACAAACGTACGTTCTTGTATTCTTCTGTTTTCTGATCAGTTTCGGCCCGCGAGCCTTAGTTTGCCCACCCCTGCCCTATTTTTTCTTAAGCACAGCGAGATAGTTCACGACGGCATTTCTGTGGTCACCCTTCTACCTACTTTTGTAGATATCAGTGACTATGATGATGATGATGATGACATCGATTATCATGACTAACGTGAGTGCATACATCAACCACCATGCCAGTGTTAAAGAGACAACCCGACCCAGTCCGTGCGTGCCTACATCAACCACCATGCTAGTGTTAAAGAGACAACCCGACCCAGTCCCTGAGTGCATACATCAACCACCACGCCAGTGTTAATGAGACAACCCGACCCAGTCCCCGAGTGCCTACATCAACCACCACGCCAGTGTTAATGAGACAACCCGACCCAGTCCGTGAGTGCCTACATCAACCACCACGCCAGTGTTAATGAGACAACCCGACCCAGTCCGTGAGTGCCTACTTCAACCACCACGCCAGTGTTAATGAGACAACCCGACCCAGTCCGTGAGTGCCTACATCAACCACCACGCCAGTGTTAATGAGACAACCCGACCCAGTCCCTGAGTGCCCACATACATCTGCAGACAATGTCGGCCGCAGCTAGCCCCATAATCTGCCAGACACAGCTGATCCAGCAACCTTGTGGCCGACATTCACAGCTGTTTTTGAAACACAACACGGCGTGCAGGACTAAGAATAGTAAACTTGTTACTTTATATTCCTTTACTGTTAAATAGTACATCATTAGAATTCTTGTGTAAACCGTATCAGAATATAGAATTTTATAACAAAACAGTTTGCTAAAGTCGGTCAAGCAAAGATGGTAAACGAGAAACCACCATTACATATGTCGTTCTACGAACGGTCATAAAAAACAGTAAACAAGCAGGCAATATTTACAGTTGATATGCAGAGCTTACCTCGTCAGTTCTCTCCGTTTTGATCCAGTGAAGAAGAAGAAGAAGAAAAATAAGATAGATAACGGGAATAGTGCAAACAAGAACGAAAACAATGCGCCTTGATTGCTGGCATCATCTAAAACTTCAACAAGCTGGCACTTTTCCTGCCTGCACGACTCCGCTCACTCCCGTCTGTGCTCATCTTCTGCAGCTATCTCCCGCTGGCGGGCCGACAATTGTTTGTTTACTGGGCGACAAGTAGCGAAGTGGGGCTTCCATTTAAAGAGCCAGATTTGTGGTTTCACGATACTTAGGTGTCTTCTTCTTCTTCTGTCTTTCCAACCCCCAATGGAGCATAGGCCTCAACCAACTCATGTCAAGTCGTTCTATCCTTCGCTATCGCCTGCATCTCTCCACAAGCCGGTGTAGCACAAAGTAAACACGAGCGGATGAAGTGTTTGGGGCAACACTTGGAGCCGACCCAGAGATTCGGAAATACTTGAGAGGAACTGATTAACGTGCATGAAGATAAGATGACCATATCTCGCAGACAGGAACAACGTGACAAGAAGTCCAGGTTCGTCAGAATTTGGGGCTTCAGCAACCATCAACAAAATATATGTTAAAATCGGGGTGGGGGGGGGTCCTTTCTGAAAAGATATATTAAAAAGCCCTCTTGAACAAAGAAAAAGTGTCAAATGAGAAAAGAAACAACCAGCAACAACTGGTAATTTTGTGTCCAAATATCAATGTGATGGTTAACCGCGTTGTGTCTTCATATCGCCTATTTTTGGTCTGATGGAGAAGGTACAAGTGAGTGATTTCTACAAATCAAGCTGTGTCATGGTATATTTTTATCTTTAAATCTTTCACTGCAGCTCAGTATTTAAAAATATTTTTAATCAACTTTCACTTTATAACTTTTCTTCATATATGTTTTAATACAGCAATATCGACTTCTCTTGATATCTCTTAACTTATACAGTTCTCTTTATACCTCCCTCTCCCATTTCCCTTTATATATTTACCTACATCATTTATATGTATATCTTTTCCTACATCAGTTTCCCGTTATTTCTTTCCCTATATCCATTTATCTTTATATATTTAACTATATCCATTTATCTTTATATCTTTTGTATCCATCTATCTTTAAATATTTCCCTACATCCATTTCTCTTTGTACCTTTCCCTACATCCATTTCTCTTTATATCTTTCCCTAGATTCATTTCTCTTTATATCTTTTCCTGCATCTTTTCTCTGCACAAAGTTCCCTACAGTTCTTTTTCTTTATACTTTCCCTTAATATCGTTTTTCTGTATATTTGTCCCGGAACAACTCACTAACTTTGGCGCTAACACGTCGCGATTGGCTGTTTATTCATCCTTTCTGGCTTTTCACACGCTCGAATCTGTGTCATGGGGGATTCAGGTTCTTTTGTTTTTCATTGGAGGAGGACGAGGAGGGTACCGTTGCTTTTCTGGAGTACAGCGTTTTGGGAGCCACCGCAAAATGCTAAGAAGTCTTACAACCGCGGGGCGTAGAATGCACTCTCTCGTGGGACCTAGGCTGAAGCTGTTCCCTAGGGGGTTGGGGTTAGGGCCAGTTGTAGATGTTTTGAGGTCGTTAAAAATGGCGGTAACATCGTGTAGTGTGAACGCGGGATATCGCCGGTGTTAGCGTGGGAGACTATGGAACCTGACACCCCTGTAAGGGAAAGTCGTACATGTGAAAGGTTGAGACGCATCAATCATGGTGTCGCTCGGCCCGAAAACGTGAGTTGTACCTCTGTCCCTTCATCTTTCTCTTTATATTTCCTATTTCCTCTCTACGTCTGTCCTCTTTCATGTAATATCTTTCCCTTCATAATTCTCTTATACCGTTTTCTTAATATCTTTATATCGTTCTCTTCATCTCTCTCTTTACATCCTTCCTTTAACCCTGTATTATATTTCTTCTAACTGCTTCCGTTATATACTTTCGTTTACCTTCTCCTTTTATCTTTCCCAACTGTTGCTGGTCTTTATATCCTTCTCTTCATTTTTTCTCTGTTCATAACCTCTCTCAGTTCATATTCGTTCCCACATCTCCCTTTAATTGATCTCCCCCTTCACTGACATTGGTTCTGTTTCACTTCTTCTTCTTCTTCTTCTTCACGTTTACCGGCTGTAAACTCCAGCGGAAAGTTTTGGTCCACTTCTGGACTGTAGTCCTGTTCCAGAAACTGAGTGTTGCGTGCACATATGTTTAACAGGTCTAACTAATTTGCATGCAGACTGTTGGTTCCTTGCCTCTCAGGCCGATATACTCCAAGTTCGAAGAAAGCTCCCAATTAGTCAACTCCTACGACATGCTTGTTGGGGAGGCAGTGGGTCCATTCTCCCCACAATGGGTACCCGGAACCCACACAGTGATCTGTTTCACTGACCCTCCTGTTTATTGTCTCCTACCAGTCACACCCTTCCCCACCCCCCTACATATCGACCGACACACCTGTAATTTTTGTAAACTTGACTGGCCCGGTCATGGTGACATGCTGGTTCCACAAGTGAGTACTCGAGTGACATTTTGTTCTCAGCTCATTTATCAATACTGTGTTTGTGAAGTGTTTGCTTTCTTGACTTGTTCTGGCTTGGGTAATTAGGACTTCTACTTGTCGCAGGAGAATGCTAGTTATCTGGTGTTGGGAGATAGGTTTTAGTTCATCATCATGTGTCATGCTGACAAGCGTAGGCCAGGGGTATTTAACTAGCAGTCCGCAGAGGCCTAGCAAGTGGCCCGCGGATCGTTGCCAGTTGTATTGTGTTAACGATCTTTGTATGCTGGGGCTCAGGCCTCTGCCCCGTAGCGATCCCCAACTTCAAATTGTTGGCCCCTGGATCTATTATTTTTCCCCAAACTGGGGGCCTGAAAACCCACAGGGGCAAGCGAACCGCTAACTGGGAAACACTGATCTAAACTGGCACCACATCAGCAATTATATGAAAACAATTTATACCGGTAAAACAACAGACAACAGCTGACAGACCATTATCAGCAACAAGACGTGGCTTGAACTTCACTCACAACAAAACATAAATAATATAAATACACGTGTACACTTGTACTGAACTATTTATCACCAGTATAAACATGTACACAACATACAGAGTCCTGTATAAATAAATTAAAAGATAACGTATGTATGGTAGGAGACATCTGGGTTATACAAACACTACAGTTCTGTTTTGGGAGATACAGCGTGAACACGTTCATTCAGAATATGTGCACATAATAGTTTGTTATGACAATCGTCTAGACTCCTTCATTCAGTCCATCCTCTAGTAGAGTGTCTAGTTTTATTCTTGTACTACATGCTGGTACGCACACCTGCACTAGTCTAATCTTATTCTATATCATCAAATAGACACAAACTAGTCGTGTGTGTTTTTTTTGTTTTTTTGGTACCATCAAACACACACACTTTCCAACATTTGCCTCCTGTGTACTATATGAACACATTTTTTTGGTCACTGTTTGCGGAGCAGGCTATCAAAATAATTCCTGCTCATTGCTGCACATGTGAACTGACCAAAATGCGTTCCATCCTTGTGGCTCCAAGAAAAAAAAAAGTCTGTCAGTTATGGTATATTTTTTTAAGGCTTCACAAAAATCAGTAGTTTGACAAAGATCAAAGACAGTCCCTGCTTTAAGAAAACAGCAGCACCTGTGTAACTGTAAATTACAAAATCATACGGGAAATCTAAGACAATGGGCACAAATTTTTGTTGCTCTGTACAGGAGTTTTTTTTTTTTTGGTTAGATATTTCTTAAAGTTTTAAGACAAGACTTTTGAAACGCACTACGGCTGTAAAATAAGAGGTTTTCCTGAACATATGTCCAATCCAGCACCAGCATCTTTTCCTCACCTCTTGATTCGCTAAAAAATGTTTAGTTCTCTCTAACTCTTTCCTACCTGATTCAATTAGTCAATCGTATTCCGCCACAGATACACACTAGTCCAGTATTTAGTCTGCATCAGCAGTATCCTCTCTCTCTGTCAAACACACACACACACACACATGTCTAACATTATTTTGCATATCACACACACACACAGTCTAGCATTACTGTGACATCCACAATCTACCTGGATCTGCAAAACCTATAGTCTGATGATCAGGAGGCAACCCTCCCCCCCCCCCCCCCCCCCTTCCCCCACCCACCTCCAGGACTGACAACAAATGTAAGAACTTATTCACTACCTCATGTTTCTCAGCAAACATTTATCATTTGAGCATGAAGACACACAAACACATGAATCAGCACAGGAAACAGTGGTTATATAAATGTTAATGTCTCGTACATGACAATGACAGCAATCTATGTTACTACCCCCCCCCCCCCCCCCCCATCCCCTTAATGTCTGTAATGTTGGTTGTGTTTGTGAAGTGAGCTGAACTTTTCACTATGTCATAAATATACAAGAAATGATTGGTCCAGTCACACATGGAATGTATAAAACAAAAGAATTCTGGTTCTATTATCACAGAACAGTTTCAGAATTGGGGGGGTGGGTGGGAGAGAACAGAAAAAGAGGCAGACAAAATATAAAGACAGAGAGGGGACAGTTGAAGACAGGACAGATGCAGGGACAAAAATAAAATAATGCTTGGGTGCCTTAAATAAAAGAACAGCAAAGCAAGCTATTAAAGAATGCGTGAGTCACAATCTAAGTGTGGATTACCAATGTGTGTTGATGAACATCTACACAAAAAGAGATTTGTTGACGCAGATGGAGCATCAATGGGTTGTTCTAAAAGTTCTATTGAACTAAGTTTATTCAGAGGGCGAAGTTTTGAATTGACGATCGTTACAGCCCAAAGGTCCAAAGCCCAGCACAGAAAGATCATTAACACAATAAAATTATCAATGATCCCCAGGACACTTGTTAGGCTTTGTTCCATGGACCATCAGTTGAATAGCCCTGCTCTAAAGGGTCAGAAGAAGCAGGAGGAAGAACAGAAGAGTAATAGAAGAAGACGAGGCGGGGGAAATAGAAAAGAAGGGCTTAGCGCTAACACAGAAACAACAACAAACAATGCCCTTTATTTAAAGCCACGCCAACATTTGAAATAGTGAAAGTATGCCAAGAGCTAGCGGTGGCTGAAGTATAGGACTTCACATAAACTGGGACACTGTAATGTCAGCTGGGCTGACAGATCCCCTGTACCCCCTCTAGGCTGACATAATTCTAAACTAGTCCTACAAACAGTATACATCTAAATTTGGACAACAGAAAACATGTCACAAACAGTTACTTTATAAATGCTAATACAGACAATTTCCTATACAATATAATGTTAAATACATTTACACGCACGAATTTACTTGTCAAAGTCTGGCTTAACACACAACATTAATTCCAGCCCTCAGACTCAACAATAAGAAGCTTCTATTGGCAAAGTCTCTAGCGAAGTCTGCCCCAGGTATTACAAAGTTAGTTATAGCCCAATTTGTTTCAGGAACATTCTTGCAGCCTCTCACTACCACAAGCGCTGAGCTTAGCTCCTCTTCTGCTGGGCGCTGGTAAATCCTGGCTGTTTGAGGTCAATGGTCTTGCCTATGTACTCCCTGAAACAATCAACAGACATTTATCAAATACATGCAGCAGTCAGGAATAGTCAGCAAAATAAAGAACCCATTTCACCATCTGAGGCATTTCACGCATATAATCTTCTCCTCCTTTTCTTCTTCTTCTTCTCCTCCTCCTCCTCCTCCTCTTCTCCTCCTTCCTTTCTTCTTGTTTTTCTTCTTCTTCTGCCTTAAATAATTTAAGTTTAGTGCCAGTTTTAATGTCCCCTGACTTCCACAGATTTCCGAGTGCTTTGAAAACTCTGACTCTTGTATGTATATTTTAATCAGATCCCCAATTTTTACCAAGACTAGCGAGTTACCCGCTGTAACAGTCGACATCTTGGAGTGCGAGATCCCCAAGAAAGTGTGGATTACTTCTTTTCCTTAGCATTCACCGGCTGTAAACTCTGGCAGTAAGTTCTGGTTGTTCCCCCAGTTCTGGACTTTGGATTTGTTCCAGAACTTTAGTTTTGCATGCAGATGCATTTTATAGGTCTGACTTATTTGTATGCAGACAGTTCCTCATCGCACATGCACGTGCATTCTGACTTCAAAGGAAACATTCCTAATAAATCTATTTTTACAACGTGTTTGATAGGGAGGCAGTGGGTTCTTTATTTTATTTTTACCCCAGAATCCATATGGGGAGTTTAGATTACTATTTGCCTGGTTTACTCTAATTATCTTTGTGTCCTTCCCCTCTTCCCTAACTGTTATAGACCTATCAGTTCTAGTGTTAACGCTCAAGCAGGTTCCCGCTCTTTACACTCAACAACATTTAGCCCTGAGGATCTAATCCATTGCACTAGGTTTTATCCCATATGGCTCAGTCTTCCTCCTCAGAACAGCTAGCCACCTGTAGATAGCGGCACACAAAGCAGGAACTCTGCAACTCCAGTGATGATCCTCAGGAATCTCAAAATACTGTATACTCAAGAACCAAATGATGCAGTCCTTGAAACGAATACCAGGCTTTCAGAGCATAAGGCAAACAGTGTAACCACTACAGACACCAACAACTGAGCAACAACAACAATTGAAATAGTTTAACCATTTGGCCACACAGACACCAAACTGACCAACAACAACAACAACCAGACACAGAATCTCACCAGTTGTGGACCATCAGCTTCTGGACAGCAATGAGAGCCTCGTACTTGACATTAGGGTCAGCGTGCATCATGTACTGCATGACCAGTTGTTTTCCTCCCAGCTGCTCCACGATACTGCAGGGGATGGGTGGCGGGTGGGGCGACAGAGACAGGGTGTGAGTTGGCAGGTACAATGCCATGACATGACAAAACTGGCTACATTAGTTCTGGGAGCATGAGGTGGTGGAGACAGTTGTGGGAGACCGAAGGGATGAGAGAGGGCTTGTATAATTCATGACATGACAAAACTGGCTACATTAGTTCTGGGAGCATGAGGTGGTGGAGACAGTAGTGGGAGACCAAAGGGATGAGAGAGGGCTTGTATAATTCATGACATGACAAAACTGGCTACATTAGTTCTGGGAGCATGAGGTGGTGGAGACAGTAGTGGGAGACCGAAGGGATGAGAGAGGGCTTGTATATTTCATGACATGACAAAACTGGCTACAGTTCTAAGGTCATGAGGTGGTGAAGATAGTTGTGGGACACCGAAGGGATGAGAGAGGACTGTACAATTAATGAGATGACCAAACTGGGTACAGTAGTTCTAAGGGCATGAGATGGTGGAGACTCAGATCAGAGGATGCCACACAGGAAGATAGTAAACCCGGGATGAGACAAGTGATGGAAAGAAGACACAAGGACAAATAGGTAGACAGAAAGGCTCAGAAAGACAGATAAAGGAAGGAAACAGAAAAATACACAGTTGAGTTAATCACAGCACTTGGAACATTCCCATAAATGTTCTGTCCTTATCTTCAGCAGCCAGTGAAGAGTTCCAGTGCCAATGATACCAGTCACCTTTCTTCTGAGTGTAAAGCAGGGCTATTCAACTAGCGGCCTGTGGGCCAAATGTGGCCCACGGATCATTGCCAGTTGTATTGTCACGGATCATTGCCAGTTGTATTGTCACGGATCATTGCCAGTTGTATTGTCATGGATCATTGCCAGTTGTATTGTCACGGATCATTGCCAGTTGTATTGTCACGGATCATTGCCAGTTGTATTGTCACGGATCATTGCCAGTTGTATTGTCACGGATCATTGCCAGTTGTATTGTCACGGATCATTGCCAGTTGTATTGTCACGGATCATTGCCAGTTGTATTGTCACGGATCATTGCCAGTTGTATTGTCACGGATCATTGCCAGTTGTATTGTCACGGATCATTGCCAGTTGTATTGTCACGGATCATTGCCAGTTGTTTTGTATTTTTTTCTATGTTAGGGCTCCGGCGTCTGGCCCGTGACGATCCCCATTTTCAAAATGTTGGCCTCTGAGTAAACTTAGTTAAAAAGACCTGGTGTAGAGCAGGGCTCTGCCACTGCACCATTCTCTCCAAAATCTAATCATCCATTTAGGCTAACACACTGATCACTTGCTCCCAGAAAAAATACACAAAGAATGACAAACAGAAACAGGGAAAAAGCAAACTCAAGATAGATGAAAGAGAGAAAGTCATTTCCAATAAAATCTTGGATTGAGACAGTGAGGCAGTGATTTAATTTTATCTGACTCATATATGTGGGGCAGGAAACAGTGATAAATCTATTTTCTTTTTGTCTCCTCCTTCTGCAGCTGCTGCACTTTTTCCTTCCCAAATCCCCATTAACACCATTATCATCATTCTTTCGTTCCTTCGAAGACAGAGTGCATCTACCAAGAGTCTGCACACAAATTAGTCAGATCTGTTAAACGGATGCACACGCAACACTCAGGTTCTGGAACAGGACTGCAGTCCAGAAGTGGACGAACAACCAGAACTTTCCGCCGGAGTTAACAGCCGGTGAACGCGAAGAAGAAGAAGAAGATCATTCTTTCACAACTGCTGCCAAATACAAAGCTGGCACTATTTTCACCAGGCAATGAAATGCGAACAAATGGCCTGACGAAATAAGGATGTTCAAGAGACACTCTCAGACGAATGCTGCTAAGAGAGGTCAAGGGTCTTGGACTGAAATCCATCCATGAAACTAAAAGGATTGAAAAGGATAAAATGGAGTGGAGGATTAAACTGTAAGCCCTGTGTGACATATAACATCACCATAGGATGAGGATGGTGATGATGAATTTCTATCATTGACTGAAGTCATTCTTTTCTACTTCTACTTGACTCCAGCTGTTCTGTCATCGTCCTGTGCTTGCCTTACCTCTATATATATATCTTCCCCACCTCCCTCCAGACACACCTGCACACATATTCTTTTACATCAGGGTATTACAACTAAATTTACTCAGCGGCCAAAACTGTGAAAATGGTGATCGTCATGGGCCAGCAACCTCAGCCCAAGCATAGAAAGCTGATTAATACAATACAAGTGGTGATGATCCGCGGGCTAGGTCTCTGTGGGTCAGATTCGACCTATGGGCCACCAGCTGAATAGCCCTGCTGTACACACTCCTCCCCATAACCTGCTCATATACAAGAAGAAATCTACAAGGATGTGGTGATTCATCAACTTACGTTTTCCCTCGAGGATAGTAGCGTACATATTCACCAATGTCGTGAGCGGCAACGGACAAAACAAGAGGGTCCTTGCTGGTGTCCAGCAACTTGATCAGGATCCTGCAGGAGTTTCAGAGACAGTGTGGTCATATTTCAAGGATTTACCTGACTCATGTGTGCAGGTGTGCATGACAATGAGAGAGACAGAGAAATTGTGGTCATATTTCAAGGATTTACCTGACTCCACTCATGTGTGCGTGTGCATGACAATGAGAGAGACAGAGAAAGTGTGGTCATATTTCAAGGATTTACCTGACTCATGTGTGCGTGTGCATAACAATGAGAGAGACAGAGAAAGTGTGGTCATATTGCAAGGATTTACCTGACTCATGTGTGCGTGTGCATGACAATGAGAGAGACAGAGAAACTGTGGTCATATTTCAAGGATTTACCTGACTCATGTGTGCAGGTGTGCGTGTGCATGACAATGAGAGAAACAGAGAAACTGTGGTCATATTTCAAGGATTTACCTGACTAATGTGTGCAGGTGTGCGTGTGCATGACAATGAGAGAGACATAGATAGTGAAATTGTGGTCATATTTCAAGGATTTACCTGACTCATGTGTGCATGTGCATGACAATGAGAGATACATAGATAGTGAAATTGTGGTCATATTTCAAGGATTTACCTGACTCATGTGTGCATGTGCATGACAATGAGAGATACATAGATAGTGAAATTGTGGTCATATTTCAAGGATTTATCTGACTCATGTGTGCAGGTGTGCATGTGCATGACAATGAGAGAGACAGTGAAAGTGTGTTCATATTTCAAGGATTTACCTGATCATGTTTATGTGTGCGTGTGCATGACAATGAGAGAGACAGAGAAACTTTGGTCATATTTCAAGAATATACCCGACATGTGGGCAGGTGTGCGTGTGCATGACAATGAGAGAGAAAGAGACAGAGTGTGGTCATATTGCAAGAATTTACCTGACTCATGTGTGCATGTGCATGATAATGAAAGAGCAAGAGACAGAGAAAGTGTAACAAAGGCAAATGTTTCCTAGACATTCTTGTTCTTTGCCTTCATCAGCTGTAACTCCAGTGGAAAGTCCTCCTTTAATTAGTCACCTTTTTCATCATTCTTTGTTAGTGAGGCAGTGGATCCATTCTTGTTCCTCTCAGAATGAGGCAGTGGATAAATTCTTGTTCCTCTCAGAATGAGGCAGTGGATCCATTCTTGTTCCTCTCAGAATGAGGCAGTGGATCCATTCTTGTTCCTCTCAGAATGAGGCAGTGGATCCATTCTCGTTCCTGCCAAAATGAGGCAATGGATCCATTCTTGTTCCACTCAGAATGAGGTAGTGGATCCATTCTTGTTCCTCCCAGAATGAGGCAGTGGATCCATTCTTGTTCCTCCCAGAATGTGGCAGTGGATCCATTCTTGTTCCTCCTAGAATGAGGCAGTGGATCAATTCTTGTTCCTCCTAGAATCAGGCAGTGGATCCATTCTTGTTCCTCCCAGAATGAGGCAATGGAATCCACAAAGGGAGAAGAATGAAATAGAACAGAAAAAAGATAAAGAAATATCTCCATGTAAAACAAAATGTCTACCCTGACGACCACAACTTACTTCAGAAGTTCATAGTTGTTGTCGTTCAAGTGGGCAGCATTCTCGTGCCAGAACCGGTCTGACCTATGGACGGGGCTCCACTCAAGACGCCCAGACTTGACCTCTGTGATGTACTCATCCAGAGAGCTGTATCAAACCATGTACAATCATGAAACTACAATAAACACAAGCTGACAATGAACACAATCATGAGATTATGATCAATACAAAAGTGATAATGACCCCAAACAGACATTATTAGAGATTAAAATGAAAACGGGCTGACAATTAACACAATCACGACATAACTTTCAACCCAGTCATTGAAATAACTATTCACACAATCATGAGATTACTATCAAGACAAAAACTAACAATGACAACAATCGTGAGAGAAAGGGCAACACTGAATCCAGTTAATTGCCATTTTTTTTTACTTTCTTTACACCAACAGTTTTTTAAATAAATTTGATTCTTCTTCTTTTGTGGCTGGTCTGCAGCAGGCATGGGTGATAATGACCCTCGAGTTCTCTCTATGAGCTCATGTTTTGATGAAACTGACTCCCAATGTGAGTGAGTTCAGGAGCTATGCAGTGGGAAAAACAAGAATAGACCCACTGCCTCCCTAATAAACACGTCGTAAGAATCGACTTATTTAGAGCTCCCTTTAAAGTCAGAATGCATCTGTTTGAGTGTGACAAGGGACCACCAGTCTGCACACAAATAAGTCAGATGTGTAAAATGGAAGTGCACGCAACACTCAGGTTCTGGAACAATACTAAAGACCAGAGGTGGCTGAAGAACCAGAATTTTCTGCAGTTTACAGCCGGTGAATACGAAGAAGAAAATGAATATGATGAAGTATTAAATTTTTAGTTTTGATAACAAACTATTTAAGCTTTGTAAACATCTCTCTGTTTTCCATTGCTAAGTACTCCGCCACATAAGGCTAATCTCTCTTCTCTACTTCTATTGCTGGTATACCTTTTTAAGTATTTTTTCACACAGTTTTGGTAACTGATCTTCTTCCTCTAGCAGCATCAATACCTAAGCATTTGTTTTATTCTTGGTACACAACTTTCTCAATACTGATCTTAAAAACCACATCTATTTCTCCATCATGTAAAAATATTTATATCTCATCATCAGCATGTAGCAGGTCCTTTGCAGATCGTAGCTCTTATCCAGTCTGCCTAAAAGAAACTCGGTCTCTCGCCAGTTCTCCCGCCTCATGTACTTTCATACTCAAGGAGTGACTTATATCCTGTGCCCATTTTCGTGTCGGTCGACCCCGGACCCTCCTTCCTGGTACCATGCCTTCTGCTATAATTTTTTATTTATATCTAGGAAATCTTAAACAAAATTTTAACACTGACACTCCTCAGATGAAACTTCTATGGTCTATGCCACACACAGAGAAAAAAAAGTAAACATAAATAATTCACATTCGCTGTTCATCATATTTAGACATAAACACAGACAAACATCCATGAGAAGACTGCTAAGACACAATCTCAGACACTGACCTCAGGTCCCGGACGGACTCCTGGAGCTTGTCGCTCAGGTATTTTAAATCAGCAACAATGTCCTCGTCCTGGTAGTGACGGCCCTCCATCAACTCCAGATGTTTCAAAACCTGGCCAAGGACAATGTTTTAAGGTCAGAGAATTGACTTTACCATTCTCAGCCCCCCACACCACTATTTACATATTTCATTAGAATCTCTGGCTTCCTGTCAAAAGTATCACACAAAACATAAACTCTGGAGCTCCAGCAACAACTCCCAGGAAACTCTTGAAAAACTGCACATAAAAGCCAAACAACACAGTTCGAAAATGCACCCTACATTTTCAGAATATGAGGCAAATTTTACCATTTCACCATCAACGATAGCCGGCAATGACAAAGTGTTCTGCACATTTCATCCTATGCAACGGAACATTTCAAACTCCAAACCTAGCTGTTGGTTGTACAGGTACCATAAAGGAAGCATCAATGCTTAGGGAAAACAACCATCTTCATAGGTAACAGGGCAACAATCTACTTGTCAAAGCGGCACCATAAGAAAATGTCAACAATGAGTGGAAACCAAACATCTCCGTAGCTTTAACACAGCAACGACCTACTTGCCAATGCGGCACCATAAGAAAATGTCAACAATGAGTGGAAACCAAACATCTCCGTAGCTTTAACACAGCAACGACCTACTTGCCAAAGCGGCACCATAAGAAAATGTCAACAATGAGTGGAAACAAACATCTCCGTAGCTAACACAGCAACGACCTACTTGCCAATGCGGCACACATAAGAAAATGTCAACAATGAGTGGAAACCAAACATCTCCGTAGCTTTAACACAGCAACGACCTCTTGCCAATGCGGCACCATAAGCTGTCAACAATGAGTGGAAACCAAACATCTCCGGCAACACAGCAACGACCTACTTGCCAATGCGGCACCATAAGAAAATGTCAACAATGAGTGGAAACCAAACATCTCCGTAGCTTTAACACAGCAACGACCTACTTGCCAAAGCGGCACCATAAGAAAATGTCAACAATAAGTGGAAAACCAAACATCTCCGTAGCTTTAACACAGCAACGACCTACTTGCCAATGCGGCACCATAAGGAAACATCAACAGTGAGTGGAAACCAAACATCTCCGTAGCTCCAACATGGCAACAATTTACTTGTCAAAGAGGCACCATAAGGAAGCATCAACAATGAGTGGAAATCAAACATCCTTGTAGCTTTAACAGGGCAACAATTTACTTGTCAAAGAAGCACCATAAGGAAACATTAACATGAATGGAAACCAACCATCTCCGTAGCTCTAGCATGGCAACAATCTATTTTGTATTTATAATAAAATACAGCAACAACAAATAATATAAAAAGAGAAAAGCTAATAATAAAATAAAAAACACAAGCAACAAAGAACAGATAATACGGCAAGACAAATGGTTCAGATGGACTAAACAATAATATTCATTAGCAACTTCAATTCACAGCCCTAACAACAACAGCAAATCATACAGAAATACAAACAGTGCATGACAACTCCGACACTGACAACATACAAACTCATTTAATGGGTCAGGGGTTTGACCTCGACTGACCTTACACTGCACCATGGACAGTGCATGCTCTTGCCGTATGCTCTCATCCTGGACATTCTCAATCAAGTTCTGTGGGTTCAGATAATGGACAGATTTAGCAACAAGCCATGTCATCAACAGATAAGCGACAAGCTACACCGTCACATCAACAGATTCAGCAACAAGCCATGTCATCAACAGATTCAGCAACAAGCCATGTCATCAACAGATTCAGCAACAAGCCATGTCATCAACAGATAAGCGACAAGCTACACCGTCACATCAACAGATTCAGCAACAAGCCATGTCATAAAAAACAGATTCAGCAACAAGCTACACCCTCACATCAACAGATTCAGTGACAAGCTACATCCTCACATCAACAGATTCAACAACAAGCCACGTCATCAACAGAAACAGTAACAAGCTACACCCTCACATAAACAGATACAGCAACAAGCCATGTCATCATCAGATTCAGCAACAAGCTACACCCTCACATCAACAGATTCAACAACAAGCTACATTCTAACATTAACAGATTCAGCAACAAACTAAACTCTCACATCAACAGATTTAGCAACAAGCTACATCCTCACATCAACAGATTCAACAACAAGCCACGTCATCAACAGATACAGCGACAAGCTACACCCTCACATAAACAGATACAGCAACAAACTATATCCTCACATCAACAGATTCAGCGACTAGCTACATCCTCCCATCAACAGATTCAGCGACTAGCTACATCCTCCCATCAACAGATTCAGCGACTAGCTACATCCTCCCATCAACAGATTCAGCGACCAGCTACATCCTTACATCAACAGATTCAGTGACCAGCTACATTCTCACATCAACAGATTCAGTGACCAGCTACATCTTCACATTAACAGATTCAGTGACAAGCTAAACTCCCACATCAATAGGTTCAGGATAAGCTACATCCCCACATCAATAGGTTCAGTGACAAGCTAAACTCCCACATCAATAGATTCAGGATAAGCTACATCCCCACATCAATAGGTTCAGTGACAAGCTAAACTCTCACATCAATAGGTTCAGTGATAAGCTACATCCCCACATCAATAGGTTCAGTGACAAGCTAAACTCTCACATCAATAGGTTCAGCGACAAGCTACATCCTCACATCAATAGGTTCAGCAACAAGCTACATCCTCACATCAATAGGTTCAGCAACAAGCTACATTCTCACATCAATAGGTTCAGCAACAAGCTACATTCTCACATCAATAGGTTCAGCAACAAGCTACATTCTCACATCAATAGGTTCAGCAACAAGCTACATCCTCACATCAATAGGTTCAGCAACAAGCTAAACTCTCACATCAATAGGTTCAGTGATTAGCTATCCTCACATCCTCACATCCCCAGATTCAGCATCAAGTCAAAACAGCACAGGGAGTGGTTGGGATAAATTTGAAAAACCAGAAATCCTATAAATTCCAACAATCACAATATCATCAGACAAATGACACATTTTAAATGAGCGCTATGCAATCAGACAAATGACATGAGTAAGAAATGTCCTACCCTGAACGTGGACAGAATGATCCTAGAGACCTTCTCCTTGACGGCGTCACTCAGGATGTCAGCTAGAACAGGGATGATATTACCTCTAGAAAGATAACAACATTAACAATGTTAATATTTCTCTGTCTGTCCTAGAGCAAGGACATTTGACCTCTTAGGTGCTCTCAATGTGTCCCATACAGCACAAGCATTTTGTCCTCACCTCTTACTTTACTGGAATATGTTGAGCTCTCTTCCTTAGCTCGACACTATAAGAGGGTGCTTTAAATAAAACCTTATAAGTGTGACAGACATTACAATAACCATATATCAAGTGCTTAACACTCTTGGCATCCTTAACAATACTGACAAAGTTACCAGACAGTGGCATGGTTACTGTAATTTCTATCACACTTCTAATGTTTGCATGTGAAACCCCCAGCATATTTCTGTCACACCATTCAATTCCCACTATTCAATGCAGCTATCAGTCAACGAATGTTTCTAGTTTATCAGCCAGCATTTGGAAAGCCAGGAAAGTATACCGACTAGACGCCCGACTGTTGAGCTCAAGGTCATCTTGGATTTGAGTCTACACTATTGCACATTTTGATCAAAATTAACCCTGGCCTCCAAGATGAATCACTCTTGAATGGGAAACAGGTAATTCTTCTTCTTTTGTTTGCATCAAATAAATTATCTATATCTGCAATGCTGTCTCTAGTATGAATTTCACAGTCTTTTGTAATTCACTAAGCGGCCCGTAAAGTTTGACTTCCACAAGTGTCTCTTTTGTCCAGAAGTTTTGCCTTGAAGCGTTGAATCTGGGACAGTCTTGGAGGATGTGATCTGTTGTCTCAGGTGCCAGACCACAGGTACCCATGGCTGATTGGCCAATCTTCAATGTGTTGTACATGTGGCAGCGAAGTCGATAGTGCCCTGTTCTAGAGCGAAGGAAACAGGAAATGTCCTGATAGTGGCTGATCACCACCAAGTGTTCTAGAGCGAACCTCGCTGCCATAAACAACCTCCGGAAAAACCTTCCTATCCTGAGCAAGATGGCGTTGATACACCCATCTGGAGATCATCTGGCACCCAGTAAAGGCGTTTTCTCTCTAGACTTCCATGATCGTTTCATCACAAAATATTCAATTTTCTTTGTTTTTAAGTAAACCCTCTTCAATATCAGCTCGATTAAGGGCTATTAGTCTATTTAAAAAATATGAGTCTACGTACATAAACCTGATGTGCTGCTGTCATAAAAAGGGTTGTTTATTTACTTGACTGGGAAACTGTTTTAATCCTTCTCCGAGTCTTCCGTCTCATACAGACCATGCTAGCAGAGATATCCTTACAGCAAACAGAGTCGTCATCATCATCATCATCAGCGTTCGCCCAACTAACAAGATCAATACCAGTCTCAGTGTACATTTCCAAGGCTTTTTTATAAGCTTCTATTATGTTTGCTTCTGTTTGTTTTTAGTCAAGTTTGTCAAAGCTCTGTGTAGTAAATTGACATGCAAAATCTTACCAGTCAAGAACATACAAAGTGCTTAACATGTGTTAGTTGAGTACTGTGCTTCATTGAGAAAGGAAAGGTAGAAGGAGGACGAGAAAAGGAAGAAGAAGAAGTGGTAGAAGAGAAGGAAAAGAACGAGAACAAAAAAATAAAGAGATAGAGGAGGCACACACAAAAATAAAGTCTTTTTTAAGGCAAACCAAACAGAAGGAGACATAAATGGAGCTTACCTGTTCATCTTCTCGGCCAGGCTGGGGTTGTGGGAGATACACCACAGGCAGAAGATCAGCTGGTACTGCACCTGGAAGCCTGGATTACCCGACAGAACCGAGATGATTCTGGAAGTAGCACAGAATGAAACATGACACAATTATTGCTAACATTTAATTTTTTTTTTTTTTTTTATATCCATAAACCATGAGTTGTTAACCCTTTGGCTTGGTACTATGGATATCGCAACTCTTCGGCCTTGATTCCATTATAAATACCGTAGATCTGGGAGAAATGTGGTTTTTTTGCCTACCCCCGGGCATGAACCCAGACCACAAGGGGTTTGTCGCCCGGTCGCCACGAAGTCAGGTTTAGCAACTACGCTAGCGAGCCGGGCTAACACAGTCACAGTGATCTATTCTTCTTCTTACAGTCAATGCCTTGCAGGGTTATTAGTCAGGTCCTTACGTCTTGTGTACTTTCTATCAGTTCTGACACATAAAGATGAACAGAGAACCTTCAAACAGGCATTACAATGAGAAATAAAGGGGCTGAGGAAGTGAAGATATCTAAAAACAACACCTTAAATTAACGATGACGAGAGAGGTCAAAGATGATGGACAAGATAGCAAGGGGACTGCACAGGACTGAATAAAACAGACTGTGAGCTCTATGTGGTATATAATGATACAATAAAACAATGACAATGAGGATATTTCACGGTAATTCTGTCTTTTCAGATGATAGTGTTATACCGTGCTAAGAGGAGGGATGGAATTCACAGCCCATGACAATGGCGAGTGTGACTACTGCCTGGTGCACTGGTTTTTACAACCTGCGATTCAAATTTTGTCCTAGCTCTGACCACCCATTGAAGCACACAGGTTGTGGTAGATCACCACCTTATTTGCTGGGGGGCTTCCCGGCTTAAAGAGGACAGTAGCCGATCAGTGACATTAGAAAATGTCTCGATGAAGCAAATCATTTATCTTAACTAATCCACAAACATTTACCGCACTCAAAACATGACCGCCTGTTTCACAAGGGTAAACAAAAGTGTTCAATCTCTGCTGACGGGACACAGTGGAAAATGCCAGGCAATAATTTGTGGAGAATTCATACAGGACTGAAGGATATACTTGACAGGGTTGACCATTATGGGTGCTGCAATTATAATTTCTGTAGAGGTTGAACCGGGTATTTAGAATTTGCCAGATTGAGATTTTGTAATCTAACGGTGCTCAAACCTTCAAAGTAGCAGCCTAGAGGAACAAACACAGATGGACAGACAGGCGGACAAAAGATGTTTTATGTGTCTTTGTTTAACTTTGGGGGGGCCGCTGTGGTGTAGCGGCTAGTCAATCGCCTGTGGATCCAAAGCACAGTGGTTCTGGCCATAGTGGAGATGGACTTTTTCAAAAATGACCTTGGCTCTCAGCTCGACCCAGCCTTGAGTGGGTAACAGGTAAAGTCCTGGGAAATAAAGGCGGCCAGCATGATGCTGATCAAATCTCCCACTGAATGTCGATTAGTCCATAGAATACAGATCTAGCCCTATATGCCCAACATACCTAAAGGTGTGGAAAAGTGTCCCTGGTTCACATTTACATCTCGGGAAATGTTGCTTTGAAATCAGAAGTGTCTTGTTACTTACGCAGCAATCCCGTCCACCTCCACGAAGACCACACGGTAGTTGTCGATCCTCAGCATCATCTGGAGGCAGCGCCCGGCTGACAGCAAGTACTCGTTATTCTGTCAGCATGAAGTCAACATGTGGAATGATCACATTATTCATTATTCTGTGATCATTTTAAATAGGCAGAAGGATAACATAATTTATCTGACTTACCTGAGCATGAAGTCAACATGTGGAATGATAATATAATTTATCTGATTTCTGTAAGCATGGAATCAACATGTAGAACAATTACATAATTTATCTGACTTATATGAACAGGGAGTCAACATATGGAATGATCACATAATTCATTATTCAGGGAGTATTTTAAATGAGTAGAACTGTAACATAATTTGTCTAACTTCTGTAAGCATGGAGTAACAGACAGAACAAAAACATAATTTATCTGACCTCTCTTTTTATGTCCTTCCCCTCCCTCACTGTAGCATAGACCTTCAATGTATTAACTACAAACCATCCCATCTTCTCTTATCTGCCACAGTTCTCAATGTCATGTCCATTTTGTTTGTCTTTAACTAATTCTCTTCTCTGTGTTTTTAAATGTTCCCCTATTATTATTATTTTTTACCCTGTGGCTTCCTAAGAAAAGACTTTCTAGTCACACTATTATAAGAATTTCTCACACTGTATCATATCCAGTGCTACATTTTCTCATATCTTGGCTTTTTATTCAGCTTTTTACCTAAGCTCCACATTAATATCTCTGCTATATCAAGTCACTCAATTCTGCACAGCTGGGTGAAGACCACAGCCTTCAGGACAGACCCATAGTAGCTGTCTCTCTTCTTTACAGCCAGCCAAGTCTCCATACTCACAGTACCAAATGTCCTGTGGTTAACTACTCGTCTTGCCTTCCCCTGAGTTTCAAGTGGCACCAAGAGCAGGCAGACACACCCTGCTGCATCACACCCCCGAAGTATGGGTTTTCAGTATCTTCTATTTTACTTGTGATATCCTCCCATGGGCAAAAGGTCAACTCTGCCTCATACAGTTGCAGTAAAACACCAAATGGGGCAAGTCCAGTCAACATTCTGCGCTGCTGAACATTATTATGCACCAACAACAGTTAATGAAGAAACGATGCATTTGATTAGTTATTGTTTTAGTTGCTCATACTTCAAATGATAAATTCATGTCACTTCACAACAGAGCTGATTCCCGCTGGAGAGAAGTGGCTGGCCAAGCAGTTCAGAACACTGAGCTCTCATTCAGGCGAGGTAGGTTTCAATCCTCAGTAAAATGATTATGCTGGGGGCAGAAATACAATCTTAACCTGCATAGCCATGGCACCTGCCCTAGCCATGCTGCCCTAACTCCTCAGGTTCAAGCACACTCCTGGTCTGCCCTAAACAAAAAAGAGGTAAATATAGACAGTAAAGACAGGAAGAGGAGAGGATGACAACTCACAGGCAGTTTGATCTGGTCCTTCAGCCACACCAGGTAGCTCTGCAGGTACTTGCGCTCCATCTGCTCCTTGGACCAACAGGCGATCTTGGCAATGATACGACTTGCCTGCAACATTACATACCATTATACTGTGACTGTTTTTCATTTACCTCTGTTGAGAATGATGCCACCAGAAATGCATGTAATCAGGATGCTTGCATCTCACAATCACAGTCATGTCTTGGAATCTTCACTGAGGCAGGAATTTTTCCTTTAAATTACTTGAGATCACAGCCCACCCAAACTAGAGGATGCCAGACAAATGTGTGGTATCCATTGTATATAGCTGGTCCTATTTTACAAAACTGGTCACATTTTACAAGGCTGGTATAAATTTTACAAGGTTGGTCACATTTTACAAGGCTGGTCTCAATTTTACAAGGCTGGTCACATTTTACAAGGCTGGTCACATTTTACAAGGCTGCTTACATTCTACAAGGCTTCTCACATTTTACAAGGCTGGTCACAATTTTACAAGGCTGGTCACATTTTACAAGGCTGGTCACATTTTACAAGGCTGCTTACATTCTACAAGGCTGGTCACAATCTACAAGGCTTCTCACATTTTACAAGGCTGGTCACATTCTACAAGGCTGGTCACATTTTACAAGGCTTCTCACATTTTGCAAGGCTGGTCACATTCTACAAGGCTGGTCACATTTTACAAGGCTGGTCACATTTTACAAGGCTGGTCACATTTTACAAGGCTGGTCACATTTTACAAGGCTGGTCACATTTTACAAGGCTGGTCACATTTTACAAGGCTGGTCACATTTTACAAGGCTGGTCACATTTTACAAGGCTGGTCACATTTTACAAGGCTGGTCACATTTTACAAGGCTGGTCACATTTTACAAGGCTGGTCACATTTTACAAGACTGGTCACATTCTACAAGGCTGGTCACATTTTACAAACCTAGTAACCATTTTACAAGTCACTAACCTACAGGTTGTAATTGTTACAAAGGGAAAAAAATCAGAAAACTATCAAGGTTTTTTAACTCCAAGTCACTGTAATGGTTAACAAGCTCACTGTCTTAAATGCACACTATCTTAAATATTGACCACTTTAGGAAATTCAGACCCGTCTTGTGATGGTTTCAACAGCGGTATTGAGAGCTGACCATTTATAAGACAATGGCAAACTACTGAACATAACGTTGCCTTGTAAAATAACAAACAGCTAAAATAACAAATTTAAAAAAAAAAAAAATTTAAACGCCTGGGTTGGTTCTGCGGTGTATTATTAAGCAGAGCCATTCAACTAAACTGACTCAGGGAACAGAATTTGGGAAAATGGGAATCATCGTGGGCCAGTGGCCATCTGGGTCCGGCATAGAAAGATCATTGGTACAATACAATTGGCAGGTGATCTGTGGGCCACTTACTAGGCCTCTGTGGACCTTAAGTGGCCTACAGGCCGTCAGTTGAATAGCCCAGCTATAAAGATACGCAACTGACTTTTCATTGGAAGCAATACACCCTTAAACTCAACGGACCTTAACAGCTGAACTCGAAAAGAAGATACTAGCACTGGAAATTAGGTCTTTAAAAGAAAAATTATTGGCATATCTTCCAGAGACAACATCACAAATGAGAAGGTTCACCAAATGATTACTCAACATACTTTTCACTAAGAACTTCTAACTTCAGTGGAAAGATGGAAAATGCAATGCTATGGACATGAGATGAGATCTAACGGCCTCTCAAAAAACAATACTACAGAGCTCAGTAGAGGGGAAGAGGAAAAGAGGCAGACCAAGAAAGACCTGGTTATAGAACGTCACGGACTGAACCGGCCTTAAGCACGCAACCACCATGAAGTCCATTGCATCCGACTGTCAGTGGTTAAGGGAGCTGATCAGACAGTCGACAGAAACTAGTAACCAGAGAACAGGCAGTGTTATGGGACAATGAAGAACATACTCTTATCTGACATTAGCTAAGCAGTTTTGTCACAGAAATTGTGGCCATTGATTGGACAATCCCGTTTACAGAAATGGCTGTCAGTTATTTTGCTCAACTGTTCTGATCATGGAAGCGGCTATCTGTCAATGTGTGTGTTCTAATCATGGAAACGGCTATTTGTCAACGTGTGTTATTACCTGATAGACAATGAATTTGTCCTCGCGGTCAAGAAGATGAAAGAATGGCTGCCAAACTGACTCCTTGTTTTTCTTTGCCACAGCCTTAAAGATCTCCACCCTGCTCTTGTCTTCCTGCAACAAACAGACGCATGGAGATTTCAAACACAAAGGACAGAAACTATGCTGGTTAACCAGTAACTTCAAAAAATGAAAACACATAAAGAAAGCAATATACAAATATTAACTTGCAAAGGGAAAAAAAAAAACTACTAGCAATTTTCCCTGTGTAGATTCCAGAAACACGTTTTTGCGCGGCGCGGCGCAGGGGGGGGGGGGCCACAGCCCTCAACAAGCACAACATAAAAGGCGAATAATTAAGGTTGTTTCCTTTGAAATCAAAGTGCATCTGCCTAAGAGGCAAGGAACCAACAGTCTGCAAACAAATAAGCCAGATATGCAAAATGGAAGTGAACACAAAACTCAAAGTTGTGGAACAAGACCAGAATCCAGAAGTGGATGAACAACCAGAAGGTTATGCCACAGTGTACAGCCAGTTAAGGCTAAAAAAGAAGAAGACATGGCAAACTCAGAATTAATACACCAACATCAGATATTTAAACCCTTGAGTTCACAGTGATATTTAAACCCTTGAGTTCACAATGATATTTAAACCCTTGAGTTCACAGTGATATTTAAACCCTTGAGTTCACAGTGATATTTTAAACCCTTGAGTTCATAGTGATATTTAAAGAGTTCACAGGATATTTTAAACCCTTGAGTTTTACAGTGATATTTAAACCCTTGAGTTCACAGTGATATTTAACCCTTGAGTTCACAGTGATATTTAAACCCTTGAGTTCACAGTGATATTTAAACCCTTGAGTTCACAGTGATATTTAAACCCTTGAGTTCACAGTGATATTTAAACCCTTGAGTTCACAGTGATATTTAAACCCTTGAGTTCACAGTGATATTTAAACCCTTGAGTTCACAGTGATATTTAAACCCTTGAGTTTACAGTGATATTTAAACCCTTGAGTTCACAGTGATATTTAAACCCTTGAGTTCACAGTGATATTTAAACCCTTTTCACAGTGATATTTAAAACCCTTGTCAGTGATATTTAAACCCTTGAGTTCACAGTGATATTTAAACCCTTGAGTTCACAGTGATATTTAAACCCTTGAGTTCACAGTGAACTTTTCTGGTCTTTAATTTCCCAGTTATCTTTCTTGTATGACCAACACCTCCTCCTTTTCTTCTTCCTTTTCTCTGCCAACGGAGCATCGACCGACCAACAACCAATGCCAAGCTCTTAGCTGACTTGTTCGTGAAAGGCTGAATTTGACAGTCTTCCATGTGATAAGAGAGACAGTCTTGAGCTAACCTTGCTCTGTCGTCGACTACATCAGGCACTGCAGGTCACAGAGTTACTTCTTTCGGCCTCCCTTATGGGCTCTGATAACACACAAAGCCGTATTTCTGCTCTGACTGACTGACGATCTATCGATTGATCAGGTTGTTCACTTTAAAATATTGGGGTTTTTTTTTATCGGTCATTGATCCATTTTTAAAAAAACAACTATTTTATTTAGATTATATAAATTGCTTAAGAATTTATCTATCTAAATTTTAATTATTTTTTTTTAATTGTCAGAGACAAGGAAGAACATTTTACCTGCAGAACATCATCCAGCATGGTCAGCACATACTGCAAAGTCTGGTCCCGGGAGATTCCTTCCATCAGCATACGGAACACAACAGCAAACTGGCAACAGAAACAGACACGTACTCCTAAATGCATCAACTGACTGTTCATTTCAATAACTAATACTCTACAAAACTTGGAGATAAAAGCAAACCTACTCATATAGCTGATAAGCCTGATTCAAACAATGAAAACAAAACTGATTCCAACGGAATATCGAATGGAACTGTATACTCATTCTTTACATGGTACGGTGAAGATGTGAAGTGTTAAACCACTATTCTGAGAAAGGTTAAATATTGTACATGTGAAGAGTTAAAATACTAATGCACCTGTGAAGGGTTAAATACTGAACCTGTGAAGGGTTAAACTACTACTATACCTGAGAAGGGTTATCTTTCAGCATTGCAGCACGAGCCTCAGGTGTTGCTCTATCAAACTGAGAAATGAAGTTGTACACCTCCGGGCTGATCATCTGTCCCCTAGAGATGACAACATCAAATCCCTCCATCAGTTTCAAAGTCAAAACAAAACAATACACAATCCCTGCATAATTTCATCAATATACAAAGAGAAAAAAAACTAGACGTGAAGTGACAACTGGTTGACCAGAGATACAAGCAAGAATCCAAGCTAACAACACTATATGTCCACTGACATCAATCTTGAAACACCTGGCTATTCCAGCAGAGATAAAAGCAAGAATCCAAGTTAACATCACCAAGTGTCCACTGAAACACCTGGCTATTCCAGCAGAGATAAAAGCAAGAATCCAAGTTAACATCACCAAGTGTCCACTGAAACACCTGGCTATTCCAGCAGAGATAAAAGCAAGAATCCAAGTTAACATCACCAAGTGTCCACTGACATCAATCTTGAAACACCTGGCTATTCCAGCAGAGATAAAAAGACAAATTAAAAGTGCAATGTTTATTCCTACTTTTGGTTATTAATGCCAGGCTTGGGCATTTACAAAATAAATATGAGAGAAAAAAATAACCATCTGCCAAATAAGATGTTTGAGAATGGCCTTGAACAAAACCAGAAGAGATCTTGTGAGAAATGAAATTATACCTACTG
Organism: Candidula unifasciata; assembly: GCA_905116865.2. NCBI lineage: Eukaryota > Metazoa > Mollusca > Gastropoda > Stylommatophora > Geomitridae > Candidula > Candidula unifasciata. Next base: position 519,866 of record CAJHNH020001346.1, read on the forward strand.
AACTCCCCATGTGGATATTTAAGGGCCTCTTTTTTTGCTGGGTGGGGGGGGGGGGGGGGCAGACCCACTGTTCCCTAAATCTTATGTCCTATAAGATGATTATTAAGAGATGTAATTTTCAAAGTTACAGTTATGTTATCCCAATTGATGTTACTGTACACTGGGCATTCCCAAGTGTGCTCAGTCCTCCGATGCAGCAGCCACACCAGGTACTTCTACTAATTGTTCCCATGAGAGGTTGGTTATAATGTCTTTACTTCCACGTCATGCACTCGTGTTAGTGTCAGAGATTCCTCATTATCCACTAGCCTAGTCCATACAGCGTTGATGATATACGTTCTGTCCATGCTTCATCCCACATGCGTTGGTGCACTTCCTGCCAGTTGGTCTGCTTGCTCATTACCCTTCACACCAGCATTACCATGGGTGTAGATCCAGGTGAGGGAGGTAACAGTGCATCTGCCTGAGAGGAGATGAACCAAAAGTCTGCATACAAATAAGCCAGATCTGAAAAACAAATGTACACACAAAACTCAAGTTCTGGAACAGGACCAAAGCTCAGAAGTGGAGGAACAATTAGACATTTCTGCTCCAGTTTACAGTCATGAAGGCTAAGAAGACGAGAACTACTGAAACAAAGACTGAAATGATTCGGCCATCTAACAAGAATTTAATCCAAGGATGCCAGCAGTGGGAGCTTATAATATGAAACTGAAACATCAAGAGGCAGACCTAGAACAAACGGATCAAAGGAGTCACTGAAAACCTAAGACTCCACAGCACAATGCAGAAACTGTCACATGAAAGAAGTGACAAAGAGATAACTGCAAACAACTAGCACTTCATGAAAAAGTTAGCTAAAGACCTTTTCATACCAGTGCTGCATTAGGCAGAACTAACTGTTATAAAAGTACCTCCAAGGGTATGCAGGCATTGTTGGTAATGAAAGAGCTGATAGACTGGCAAGTGCTGCATTAATTGAAGATGGCCGGCCCATGGATCACGCAGACATTGTCATTGCCCTTAGAGAGATAGAACGTTCTGAGAATTTTGGAAGCAATGTGTCCACATCACTGCTAAGAATACGATAATTGGGAGTTAAGGTCGGCACAGCCAAGCATGAGAAGCACATCGGACACACACAAAGTCTTGTTAACTAACACAGGACTGATACTATTAACCACACGACATTGATGAATATGTTGAGGGGAATCTGAGCGCCTATGAATGTGCCTGGAGTGCTGTGAAGATAATCTAACTCATAACTCAAGTACATGCCAACAACTGACACTTCATTTAGAAGTCGTCAAGCACCTTGTTCACACAGTGCTGCATCAGGCATATGATGCTAGACCCAGTTTTGTATAGACCAATCGGTACTTAGAGAAGTGATGAGGCCAACATTATGCTACTCATCTTTACATCCCATAATATTTCCTAGTATCCATTTTAGGCTGAGTCGACCTGTGAGCCGAGGTCAACTATAAAACATGTGCCCTGCTGTGGATTGAACCCAAGACCTCAGAGTCAAAAAGGTGAGCGTCTAGCTACTGTGTAACCCAACAGACATCGATGATGAAACTCTGTTCAGTTGCAATCCTCTTCATGTTCACCAGCTGCAAATTCCAGATGACAGTTTTTGCTCGTCCACTTGTAGACATTAGTCTTGTTACAGAACCTGAGTTTTGAACACACATCTGTTTTACAGATCTGGTATACTGCGGTATACTGCAGACTGTTGGTTTCTTGCCTCTCATGCAAATGCACTTTGACTACCAAGGACAAATCCATAATCAGCTGACTCTTAAGACATGCTTGGCTTGCTAGGTATCAGGGGATCTATTCTTTTTTACCCCAGAACCCACAAGGGGACAGCTGCAGCCAACAACTACTTACTGCAAGTACGACTTCCAGTTGACATTGTTCTTCCGCACACTTTCAGCATGCTCTTGGAGTTTTGATGTTGGAATCTGGCCAGCTGTAAATAGAATATCACAAGCAATAGATTTTTGTGGTGCAATCACACAGATTATTATCACATAGATAGTCCATTAACTATACCACATTAGATAAATGAAGTAAAGGACTGAGAGATATATATCTGAACTTACTTACTTAGTCGCTCCTCTTCTACCTTGGGGTGTAGAGGTTTGCCAGAGAGATCGCCAGACATCTCTATCAGCAGTTTTCTTTCTGGCTTTGTTCCATTCCAGTCCTCTGTCAGTTAGGGACTGTCGGATGTTGTCTGGTTCCCTGGTTCTTAGCCTCCCATGCTTGCCATGGTGGCCGATTTTCTCCCATTCTGCATACATGTCCAAACCATCGTAACTGTGACTGATCTACTCGGGTTAGTAAGGGCTGGGTATCAAGATCTTGACGTATTGTCTAATTGCGGACTTTGTCCCTTCGTGTCACTTGGACCACCTTTCTCAGGTATCTCATTTCCGAGGCCTGCAGCTGGCTTCTGTGAGCTGTTGTCATTGCCCATGACTCACACCCATAGGTCAGGACTGGTACATAGGTAGAGCTATATCTGAACTTCCGGATGTAAAAAACATAAACTCACAAACAGGAGAAAAATTGGTACTTTCTGATTAGCCGACCACAAATAGGGAAAATCCACAGGTCACATCACTGTCCGGGCCAGGGCTGTGACAAATAACCAATCAGAATGATTAATTAGAAATCTATTAACTCTTTCAGGTTTGAACAACACTGTCTGTGTTGACTGAGAAATTCTGATGTGACCAAACCACACAGTCTGTGTCGTTTGTGTGTCCCGTACAAATTGATTTTCATACTGCTCCATATTCGTTTATAATGTTCGGAACTACCATTAAAATATTCAGGAAAGATTACTCTAACATGACTACTTTGTTTACAGCCTTACAGTTTCCAGTTACAGTTCATACATTCAGGTGCTTAATTTATCCAATTCATTGCTAGCGTCATTTTCAGACAGTGATTTTTCTGATTCCCTTTTCAACTGGCCATGGATACCAATGTTCCGAACACAAGCATAGACCGAAAAATGTGTCTTTCTGTGACTGAAGCTCTGAAATTGTGTCAGTCAGATGTTTTTAACTCTGATAATGATAATGAAAACTTCAATTTTTACAAAAGTGATTCGGACGGTGAACTTACACCAAAGGCAGCTGAGCGGTTAGTTGTTAGAGAATCTAACAATTTTGATGAGGTAAGCCTAAAAGGACCCACTTCATCTGTGAAGGACGTGATAGTCACCCACATCTGCATCCAAAGGACTGTTTCAACAGTACCATACTAGGGCTAAGCTGCACTGAAATCCCTGCCGCTACAGTCTGTATCAAACTGTACAAAGTTAATATTTTTTGTATATAGGTCCAATGTTCTGCCATTTATTCTTGAAATTCTGTTCGGCAATCTATGAGAATCAAAGCCTCTGAGTGATAAACTAACACAGAAACAGATCACAACTTTCGACTTTGTCAGTAAACTGAACAAACATTAAATTGTTATTCTCAAATTTGGATATTCACTGCTCTTGTGGTTGCAAAACCATGGTAAGTAAAGACTTTTTTTGTAAAATTTTGTCTTTATAAAAGATAACACACCTGCTGAATTCTTTTTTTTTTCCTACTAACTATAATATGATTAAACAAAATATATCAGATTCAAAATGTACATTTTTTTCTCTTTTAAAAAAAATATATACTTTTAAAGGAAATGGAAATATATTCTCAACTGCCTTTGTTTCTTTGAATGAAAAAAAAAAACCTCACTGTCATTTTTGTAAATTGATATTAATGCGAGCCAAGTCTGTCAAAATTAATGAGTCTGAAAGAGTTAATACATATGTATAGTAATGTGATTTCATTGCAGCCTTGAGACGAACATAACAATACAATTCTTTAAAAGTGAATAATACATACATACATCTTCTTCTTCTTCATTCTTCACATTCACCAGCTGTAAACTCTGGCGGAAAGTTCTGATTGTTCATCCACTTCTGGACTGAAGTCGTGTTTCAGAACCTGAGTGTTGCGTGTGTATCCATTTTACAGATCTGACTCATCTGTATGCAGACTGCTGGTTCTGTGCCTCTCAGGCAGATGCACTACGACTTTGAAGGAAGCTCCCAATTAGTCGACTCTTACAACTCTTATTCTTGTTTTCCTTATAACAGGGCCATGGAACCCACTTGGGGAACATACATATTGTATTTAATTCTTCATAAAACTATAAACATAAACTTTACAATCTAAGAGTAGTTTTGTACAGAAATGTATTGTAATACTATAAACCTACTGCAATACTTAAAAATAATCTATCATCTGTGTCTTGGAGGCTCAAGCTTTCTGTGCAGCGATGCTCCATATCTTACGCAGGTGACTGTCCGGCCACTCTGTTGGACTTTTACCATGGCTCCATCATAATAGGTTACAGGGTTATTATTATTTGTCTCCTTTTTGAGCCCAGGTAATATACAGGTGTCTCTTTTTTGAGCCCAGGTAATATACAGGTGTCTCTTTTTTGAGCCCAGGTAATATACAGGTGTCTCTTTTTTGAGCCCAGGTAATATACAGGTGTCTCTTTTTGTAGCTGAGTATGTTTTGCTTTACTGGCCAACAATGTTAGCTATTTTGGCTGCCCAAAGTATTAATAAAATTTATTCCAGGAATCCTATTTTGGCAGCTTTTCTAAATTTGTTCATTCACATTGTAAGACTCACTACTAAACAGTGCCTGTGTGAGCTCCAGGGCCCCACTGAGTTGGGGTGGGGGGAGGGGGGGGGGGGGGTTGAGCCACTGCCTCCCCAACAAGCATGTCATACAAGCTAACCAATTAGGGATGTTTCCTATGAATCCAAAGTGTGTCTGCTTACAAGGCAGGGAACCAACATTCTGCATATAAAAAAGCCAGATCTGTCAAACAGATGTGCATGCAAACCTCAAGTTTTAGAACAAGGCTAAAGTCAAGAAATGGGCAAGCTACCTGTGCTTTCCACCAGAGTTTACAGCAATGAACACTAAGTAGAAAAAGAACAAGCAGAAGAAGACTCTACACAGCAGAATGGGTTTGAAATAACTATATCTCAGTACTGACTTCAATCAAAGTCACCTGAATGTCATATCACCTACTACATTTTAAACTGAGAAACTTAAACTGACATTAAGATAAATGAGGTTGTAACATGCTTCAGCTATGAACAAACTTGATCGCCCATGCCATAGACATAGCAGTTGACGATGATTATCAAGTCTGAGAGCAGGAAAATGCCCTTGACATGTTAATCAGTGAAGTAAAGCAAAGCAGCTACCACTACATGTTGCAGAGCAGATGTGGGAAAATATCATTACAGAATATACAGGCTTGCAAAAATTGCTAGTAATGATGGTGAAATATGAAATCCAAAACAGAAGCTTGCAAGAAGACGTTTGGTAATGTACGCTAATACTAATACTGTTTTAATTACACCAGTCGTGTTTTTCCACTTAATATTAATTGCACTGCTCCCTTCAATTCAACAACACTGCTTTATTTCCTTCTTGCACGCAGATTAACAACGCAAAAACCTTTCAGGTAAAGACTTTTGTAATGCTTAAAATGTGTGTAGTGTAATAAACTTATTTCATCAAACTGATCTCTAACAATAAAAAGTGATCGAGGTGTTGTAGCAAGGCTCAGTCTTGAGTTCAGGGGGGCTGGACTACAGATCGGTTAGTCGGGGACAGGGAAGACGATAAGCCGGTCCTACAACCCACAAAACATGTTCTACATACCAGTTTTCAGCCGCTCCAAATCTTCAATAAAATGACTAGCTTCTCCTGAAGACATTCTGAGAGCAGAAAGTCAAACAATTAGCACTTTTCTACCAGAAAAACCGAATGTTTTTGAGAGTCAACGATCAACAAGTTGATGAATTCGGGGTCTAGCAGAAATCTGTCAGAGTGACTTCCCCTGCAGTCATATGACAACGGCGGGTCTCGTGAGATTGGAAAACACCCGAGGTCATCAAGCGAGGCCGCCTGGCAAGACATACAATTCTCGGCCAAATTTCTAATCTTCCTCTTTTGACTTCGCCCTTAGACAGGCGGTTGGCACGTTGCGGTTTACAGCTAGGTTGCAATATATATGCACATTTTGGACCGACATTTCCGATTTAAGCAAACACCTAATTAGTCGTTTTACATGTTTATCCCCCCCCCAGTCCAAAGCACACTAGAATATAGGTAACCAGACAAACGTTTTGAAGTGCCCCAGTAAAACTGTGCTATATGGGATATGACTGCACGGTTGAACGGGGGTTTCTCATATGCATACCTGTCTGATTATCATCCTTGCGATGTTAATCCTATTAACTGCAAATCTGAAAACAAAAAGAGGGGGGGGGGGTTGCACCTAGAACCGGGAATTTTAGGCAACTCTTCCGGTCATCATGTCATTAGTCGCAATATTCTCCTAACCCTGTATCTAACTACGTACCTCTCTACAATATAAGTCACTGTAGTGTTGCTGAAACTGTCTTGTATAATATTACGTCCTGAGGCCCTAATCTGAAGTGATGGTTAGGGCGCCCGTAACGGCAATACCGACCAGGTGTCGCCTGCAGTGTGTCTATATGAATCAGGATTATAAATTATATGTCATGACCTATCATGTCTGTTAGCTAATTAGTTGGTTAGGTTATCATCATTGCACTCCGGATATGTGCATTGATGCTCAGACACCCCCCCCCCCCCAGAGTTCGGTGGCTAATAGTATCAGTTCTGTGTTAATTAGTTATGGGGGTCCTATACCGTGGTCTCCAGGCATGGCGTCCGCCTCTAGTGCTGGAGATCCCGGGTTCAAGCCCCGGTGAAGGCTGGGATTTATTTCACGAGGACTTCTAGTAATTTCCCCTGGTTTCTGGGTAAAGATCGAGAAAAGATATAAACCTGAACGAAAATTATATTAGCAAGCTTCACAGTAAAATAAATACAAACAAGACGTGACGTTGTGGCTATTGAGTCTTCATCAGCACACACAAAATAAACAATACTACATAGATACAAAAAATCACTTAGCTGGTATCACGATGCGGCCAGGTCGGTTGTTACTCAGCAAAATGACCGCACGTGACTGACTGACTGACTTTCTAGGACTAGGGCATTAGGACATCACACAAGCGACAAACACCCGATGACACAAAGTGCCACCATGTGGATAAGGATCGCCGTGGAGAGGTCCCAGAAATCGCGTTCCGACAATTGGCCATATTTATGGCCTGCCTATATTGCGGCCCCTGGCAAAAGCCAGGGTGGGGCTTCAAAAAACAAAAAATTTCGTCCTAAAAAGGACGAAACATGTATATTAATTATGACCGCACTTATCAGCTGGGGGAATAAATAACCCCCGGTGGAGTATCAGGGGCCATAACTGGGGTGTAGGGTATGAAACTGTGAGGGCAGTTCAATCCCCTGGAAGTTTAAATGAAACTGTGTTGGCAATTCAGTCCGGAGGGCGTCAAAGTCCCCAGAGTATAAATAAAGCGATTCTCAAGGGACTTGCGGACTCTGTCGCTGGAATGGCTAGATTTAATGGCTGTCACCTCCATGTCGTGGACACCTTGGTGATCCTGGGAATTGAAGTGCAACGGTACTGGTTTAAGAGCACCATTTTCACATCCAAAAGATGTCTGAACCTGTCAGCCAGCCGTAGACCTGTTTCACCAATGTATTTCATGCATATGCAGTTGATGGCATAAATGACATTGCGGCTGCTACAATAGAATGCTTCACGTATGTGGAAGGTGGCGTTAGGGAATTCTAGACTAGCCACCTGTACCACACATGGACAGGTTCTGCATACAGGTCTATGGCAAGAGACTGTGCCGAAGTGGAACTCAGACGCGGGACGTAACCTACTCTTGACTAGAATGTCCTTGAGGTTACGATCATGCCTGTAGGCCACTAGACGAGGTTCAGAGAAAATCGTGCTGGTGGCAGGGTCGGCTTTAAGGATGGAGAGATGCCTAAGGAAAATATTCTTGGCGCGGATGTTGTGAGGGTGGTAGGTAAGTGTGAGAATAGGTCTGTTTCGGCTTGGTAGCGAGAGCTTCGGCACGATGGAAAGACCGTGCGCGGTGAGAGGCGGCAGATAGGACATGATCGGGATACCCTCGAAGCCTGAAGAAGTCCAGCATTTCCATTTGTTGTGAAAGTCGTCGTTCTCCTGGCATAGTCTGCGGAGGCGTAGAAGTTGGGAGAACGGAATAGAGTCCTTGCAAGAAGAGGGATGGGAGGACTTGTAGAGAAGAAAATCAGTAGGCTTGTTGTACACCAAGGTGCTAAGGTCCATAGAATTCATGGTGACGGTGAGATCCTGAAAATGCACGAAGGTAAGATGCTAGAAGTGCATGGGATGTTGGGATGAAAGAGAAAAAATGAATAAAATTCTGCAGTTCCTGTAAGGGCATATCGGTGACACCGATGCAATCATCGATATACCTCCTGTAGAGTTCGGGGAGCCTACCGGTATATGCATGACGTATCTGGTGCTCGGGGAGCCTACCGGTATATGCATGACGTATCTGGTGCTCGAAAGCCTACCGGTATATGCATGACGTATCTGGTGCTCGAGGAGCCTACTGGTATGTGCATGACGTATCTGGTGCTCTGGGAGCCTACCGGTATATGCAAGACGTATCTGGTGCTCGGGGAGCCTACCGGTATATGCATGACTTATCTGGTGCTCGAAGAGCCTACTGGTATGTGCATGACGTATCTGGTGCTCGGGGAGCCTACCGGTATATGCATGACGTATCTGGTGCTCGTGAAGCCTACCGGTATATGCATGACGTATCCGGTGCTCGGGGAGCCTACCCGTATATGCATGACGTACTGGTGCTCGGGAGCCTACTGGTATGTGCATGACGTATCTGGTGCTCGGGGAGCCTACAGGTATATGCATGACGTATCTGGTGCTCGGGGAGCCTACTGGTATATGCATGACGTATCTGGTGTTCGGGGAGACTACCGGTATATGCATGACGTATCTGGTGCTCGGGGAGCCTACTAGTATATGCATGACGTATCTGGTGCTCGGGGAGCCTACCGGTATATGCATGACGTATCTGGTGCTCGGGGAGACTACCGGTATATGCATGACGTATCTGGTGCTCGGGGAGCCTACTGGTATATGCATGACGTATCTAGTGTTCGGGGAGACTACCGGTATATGCATGACGTATCTGGTGCTCAGGGAGCCTACTAGTATATGCATGACGTATCTGGTGCTCGGGGAGCCTACCGGTATATGCATGACGTATCTGGTGCTCGGGCAGACTACCGGTATATGCATGATGTATCTGGTGCTCGGGGAGACTACCGGTATATGCATGATGTATCTGATGCTCGGGGAGACTACCGGTATATGCATGACGTATCTGATGCTCGAGGTGCCCCATGAAGAGGCAGGCATAGCTGGGTCCCATCTTGGTCCCCATAGCGACACCGCTAATCTGGTTGAAATACTGGCCATTAAACTCGAACGAGTTTAGAGTGAGCACTAACTCAGCCAGACGAATCAAAGGGTCAGTGGCTATGGCAGGGCTGACTCTCTGATCTAGAGAGAACCGCAAAGCCTGGAGCCCATCCGAATGTGGAATAGAGGTGTAGAGGGAGGTAACATCTAAGGTGAAGATCGGACGTCCGTATGCACTGCTGCACACGTAAAATGTAGCCACGCGGCGCTGCCAGGAAACAATTTAAAGTTAAAATATCTGATGTATGTATGTCAGGATCCTCGTCGGTGCTACGGAGTTCGTGCGCAGATTCTTCGAACTCAGACTTAAGTTAGAAGTAGAACGGACCACTTATGGGCCATGAAGTTGATCCGTTGTTTAAACTTTAAATCTAACAAGTCCTATAATGTGTGTCTCATTTTCTATGCCGATGTCAACTCCAAGTCTCTTTCTGGCAAGGTATGTGGATTCACTGCACCCGAAGTCCTAGACCCTTTACAATTCCCGGAGGGCCTATTATGTCTGCGTGAAAACCTAGTACCTCATAACACAGTGGCAGCATAGGCTATGGGACTACCTTTGTTTTTAGTATCATTAACTAAATAATAAACTACAGACGTATGCGTGTGCTCTGCCTCTCCTGTGGAGGAAACCAGAAATATTGAGGGAGCTGGCTAGTCATTTCCCCGTATGGGTTCCGGGGTCCCATTATGGCCACCCTAACAAGCATGTCGTAAAGTAGACGAATTAAGGGTTTCCTTGGAAATAGAAGTGCATCTGCCAGAGAGGTGAAGAACCTTCAATCTGCAAGCAAACGTAAAACTCAAGTTCTGGAACAAGACCAAAGTCTGTGATTGCTAATATGAAAATTCTAGCCCCATATGGGTTCCAGGACGCATTGTGGGAGACAAACAATAGACCTGCCGCAGTTAATCTCATAAAATCGATTTTCTTTTTCAGCATTCTGATCCCTTCAGGTTCATTGCTGCAGGTATAGCCCGCCTCCATTCATCTCTTGACTGGCCTCTTTCGAGTTGGCGACAACTCCACCACCTTCTACACCCATTCAATTGTCAGGCATACACAATTTTTGTCTGACATTCTCTCCTCTATATAAATACCTCAACCACTAGAGTCTATTAGCACCCATGATGTCAGTAATTATTTGTGATTTAAACAGATTATTAATTTCATTGTTTGTTTCCTCACATTCATCTGCATATAGAAACTAAACAAACAATCAATTTTAATACAACTATGGATGACAATTTATTACACTGAACATTTATGAGGCATTCTTCTGATGAGAAGTGAAACCAGATAGGACAAAAACTCCCGATATTTCCCAAGACTACCGTCAGCTCCCCACAAGATGCACTCAAGGGGGCTGTGGCTGATACATGTGCCCGATGGTCTTGTGGCCGAAGGTTGGGATCTTCATTGAGGCAGAGAACTTCTTTCTTCTTCATCCACCTGCTCAACCCAGATAAAATACTGGTCCCAGGAAACTTGTTAAAAAGCAAAGGTGGCGACATGGTGATTATCACTTAATCTTGTGCTGACTGGTTCCAAAAATATATAGTATCATAAACCTAACATTCACTACTGACTTCATGCCCCTGAAGCCACAAGGTATGAAAAACACTCGACAAGAATCTAGAAAACATGACACTGAAGCCGTCTTATGTACAGCTTTCTGTTTTATATCCAAATGATGTTTTTTTTTAAAAATAGATCTAACATGGAAACAATTTCATTTCATTTATAAGTGATGATCTCTCACTCATGTTTTAATTTCCACACAATAGAGAGAAGAAAAATACCTGTTGAAAGTTTAAAGTATGAAAGGTACAAAATGCAACCACACACACACAAAAATGTCCTAAAGTGGTTTGAACAATTAATCCTCCAAAGCCCCAGATCTGTAAGCATCCTGGTAAGACTGGCCACCCTGTTTCTCCGAGACCAGTTTGATCATGTCATCGATGCGGAGGATGGTGATGGCAGCTTCCGTGGCAAACTTCAAGGATTTGATCTTAGACATGGCAGGTTCCAGAACACCAGCCTTCTTATTGTCCCTGACGACTCCCTCGTAGAGGTCCAGTCCAACCCTGAGACACACACAGAAGATAAATTCATGGGTTAACACTTAGGACTTTAGTGATACACAGTTGTTATACTTTTCTAAAAACAGGTTAGAACTGTCAGTTTTCAACACAACAAAATACTGGCTTATCCTAGCTCTACTTGTGGACACATGAAAAGCCAAACATACAATTATAAACGGCCACAACCAAGAAATAAATCATCTTCTCCTTTTCTTCTTCCAGTTACCCCAGTGAAGACACCTTTTTGAGCTGCCTAGGTGGTCATGTTCTTAGTAGGCGTTTCCATAGCAAGGCATACATGTCATTTGTAGATGACAAGTTCAATTTCTGGCTTGGTAACTAAAAGTATAGATTTTTACGCTGTCCAGTGTGTCCTTCTTTCTTTCTATGAGTGCCAATCAATACATGGTATGTTTCTTCATTATATTTAATATTTATACGACTTCAAGGGTTCCCCATTTATTTATGCGAACTACCTCAGTAAAGCATGCTGGGGGAGATGGAATTAGTTGCCTTGTTTCGACATGCTTGTTGGGGGCCACTGGGTTCTACCCCCAGAGCCCACACAGGAAGCTTGTCTTCAATGAACTGTATGTCTGGTTTAAAACTATGACATCACAGATGAGGAGAACCTACCATCTGAGGTCGTTGTGCTCCGCCCGTGTCTGGGAGGTGTTGTGGAAAGCCCGCAGCTTGGCAACCAGATCTGTAGAGTCTTGAGCAGCATTGACAGCCAGTTGTTTGGGGATCACCAGCAGCGACTGGGCAAACTCGGCAATCGCCAGCTGTTCTCTGCTGGCCTGGTAGACATAAGAACAAACATTGGTGCTACAACATGGGACCATTAACTGACTGGACTTATAATACACAACATATGACATAAGATCAAACATTGGTGCAATAATGTGGGCCATTAACTGACTGGACTTATAATACACAACATATGACATAAGATCAAACATTGGTGTAATAATGTGGGCCATTAACTGACTGGACTTATAATACACAACATATGACATAAGATCAAACATTGGTGCAATAATGTGGGCCATTAACTGACTGGACTTATAATACACAACATATCACATAAGTCACAAGATCAAACAATGGTGTAATAATGTGGACCATTAACTGACTGGACTTATAATACACAACATATGACATAAGATCAAACATTGGTGCAATAATGTGGGCCATTAACTGACTGGATTTATAATACACAACATATCACATAAGTCACAAGATCAAACAATGGTGTAATAATGTGGGCCATTAACTGACTGGACTTATAATACACAACATATGACATAAGATCAAACATTGGTGTAATAATGTGGGCCATTAACTGACTGGAAACTTATAATACACAAACTATGACATAAGATCAAACATTGGTGTAATAATGTGGGCCATTAACTGACTGGATTTATAATACACAACATATCACATAAGTCACAAGATCAAACAATGGTGTAATAATGTGGGCCATTAACTGACTGGACTTATAATACACAACATATGACATAAGATCAAACATTGGTGTAATAATGTGGGCCATTAACTGACTGGACTTATAATACACAACATATCACATAAGACACAAGATCAAACATTGGTGTAATAATGTGGGCCATTAACTGACTGGACTTATAATACACAACATATGACATAAGATCAAACATTGGTGTAATAATGTGGGCCATTAACTGACTGGACTTATAATACACAACATATGACATAAGACACAAGATCAAACATTGGTGTAATAATGTGGGCCATTAACTGACTGGACTTATAATACACAACATATGACATAAGATCAAACATTGGTGCAATAATGTGGGCCATTAACTGACTGGACTTATAATAAACAACATATGACATAAGATCAAACATTGGTGCAATAATGTGGGCCATTAACTGACTGGACTTATAATACACAACATATGACATAAGATCAAACATTGGTGCAATAATGTGGGCCATTAACTGACTGGACTTATAATAAACAACATATGACATAAGATCAAACATTGGTGCAATAATGTGGGCCATTAACTGACTGGACTTATAATAAACAACATATGACATAAGATCAAACATTGGTGTAATAATGTGGGCCATTAACTGACTGGACTTATAATACACAACATATGACATAAGATCAAACATTGGTGTAATAATGTGGGCCATTAACTGACTGGACTTATAATACACAACATATGACATAAGACACAAGATCAAACATTGGTGTAATAATGTGGGCCATTAACTGACTGGACTTATAATACACAACATATGACATAAGATCAAACATTGGTGTAATAATGTGGGCCATTAACTGACTGGACTTATAATACACAACATATGACATAAGATCAAACATTGGTGTAATAATGTGGGCCATTAACTGACTGGACTTATAATACACAACATATGACATAAGACACAAGATCAAACATTGGTGTAATAATGTGGGCCATTAACTGACTGGACTTATAATACACAACATATGACATAAGATCAAACATTGGTGTAATAATGTGGGCCATTAACTGACTGGACATAATACACAACATATGACATAAGACACAAGATCAAACATTGGTGTAATAATGTGGGCCATTAACTGACTGGACTTATAATACACAACATATGACATAAGATCAAACATTGGTGTAATAATGTGGGCCATTAACTGACTGGACTTATAATATACACAACATATGACATAAGACACAAGATCAAACATTGGTGTAATAATGTGGGCCATTAACTGACTGGACTTATAATACACAACATATGACATAAGATCAAACATTGGTGCAATAATGTGGGCCATTAACTGACTGGACTTATAATAAACAACATATGACATAAGATCAAACATTGGTGCAATAATGTGGGCCATTAACTGACTGGACTTATAATACACAACATATGACATAAGATCAAACATTGGTGCAATAATGTGGGCCATTAACTGACTGGACTTATAATAAACAACATATGACATAAGATCAAACATTGGTGCAATAATGTGGGCCATTAACTGACTGGACTTATAATAAACAACATATGGCATAAGATCAAACATTGGTGCAATAATGTGGGCCATTAACTGACTGGACTTATAATAACATATGACAATAGACACAAGAGCAAACATTGGTGCAATAATGTGGGCCATTAACTGATTGAATTTATAATACAGATTATGTGACAATTTATACATGACAACAGGCATAAGAGCAAACAATGGTGCCAAAACATGGGCCATTAGCTGACTGGATTTATGATACAGTGACAATTCATAAAGTCACACACTCCAACAGCCTGTGACATTGGTATAGTTTTTACTTTTATCCGTGCGACTATTCTAAGTTAATGAGTGTGTAACCTAACTAACAACATGCAAGTGGCATTCAGAAAGTGATGCCTCTTAAAAGCTCTTCCACTCTGCAAAATGTATGATATTTACTCACAAAACAACTCCATCTGTCCGTAGCACATCTCCAATATGGCATTATACCAGCAGAAATCAAGGACATGCATATCATTCCCACATCAAGCATTCCTTTTTAACATACTGATTTCTTTACAGTATGCATTTAATATTCGCAGGTCTGCCTCGTCACTTTCTGAAGCATTGTAACTCTCTAAACTCAGCAACCACACAGTGCTCCTTTTGATTGCATAACTTCCCAACATAGCACATTCTCCACAAAAGACAGTTAATAATTGCCTATTGATTGCATAACTTCCCAACATAGCACATTCTCCACAAAAGACAGTTAATAATTGATTATCAGTGTATTTTCCCCCGCAAATAGAATTTTCTATAATTCGCTGTCTGTATCTTGCCCATGACCTCTATTGTGACGGCTTAGTGTAGCTGTTCCTTTTGTCACAATGGGTTACCATTATGTACAGACAACATTGATATTTCATATTAATTAGTGCCTCTTATTACATACTTGCTAGGGGAAGTGCGTCTATGGAGCCTTGGAAACCAGATATTTTGCAAGACCATAATGAAAGCAACAAAAGGCTGCAACATGATGACGTTAATGAATACCTACAACTGTTGCAATGACACCGGCGGGTGTTAGTGGACATATCAGTAATGATATTGGACATTGTATGATCAAATACAAACACTCACCAGTGACGTGGCAAAATTCTCTAGGTAAATGGACAAAGCTGCTTCTACAGCTCCACCTCCTGCCACCACCTTCTTGGACTCTAGCACACGCTTGACCACACTGAGGGCATCGTGAATGGACCGCTCCATCTCGTCCACCATGAAGTCATTGGCACCGCGGAGAATGATGGAGGAGGCAGTGCAAGCTTTTGTTCTGGAAATACGAACCAATCAGATTAGACCTCATCAGGAAATCAGCCTGAGATCATTAAAACAGATTACAGCGTCAGAGAATATTGACACCATGTTCACAGAAGGCTGGACCCCGTGTTCACAGAAGGCTGGACCCCATGTTCACAAAAGGCTGGACCCCATGTTCACAGAAGGCTGGACCCCGTGTTCACAGAAGGCTGGACCCCATGTTCACAAAAGGCTGGACCCCATGTTCACAAAAGGCTGGACCCTGCGTTCACAAAAGGCTGGACCCCATGTTCACAGAAGGCTGGACCCCGTGTTCACAGAAGGCTGGACCCTGCGTTCACAGAAGGCTGGACCCTGTGTTCACAGAAGGCTGGACCCTGTGTTCACAGAAGGCTGGACCCGTGTTCACAGAAGGCTGGACCCCATGTTCACAAAAGGCTGGACCCCATGTTCACAGAAGGCTGGACCCCGTGTTCACAGAAGGCTGTGGATATCCTGGAGGAACAGACCCACTGCCTGTGACAAACATGCCATAATTGGCGACTAATTAGTTTTGTTGAAATTGATGTGTTCAGCCAAAAGGTGCACATACTGCAGCCTAGCTGTCAACCACCCGTTTCTTTAAAGGCAACTATAGATGAAAATAAATGCCCAGAGTGTTTCTAATGTTCTGTGTCCTAATGTTCTGTGTCTAGCTCCTGTCTGACCTGTAAGCTAGGCCAGGAGAAACTGCAGAATAAAAAAAAAAAGGATATCTGAAGCAAGGCTTTACCAATATACAGCCAGATGTCACAACTGTTGAGAATGGTCATGACAGTGTGCATGTGTATGTGTGGGGGGGGGGGGGGGGGGGAGAGGGGGGGGGGGGGGGGGGGGGGAGAAAATAATTCCAGAATGTTCAGTCACAGAGAGAGATTTATCAATAAAGTGAGGAGAGTCTTTAATGCCATGAAGCCCACTCAGTACCAGGTAGCAGTCTGTACTCTTAGACCAACATATACATACACACACTGTAGAGAATGGTCATGACAGTGTGCATGGGGTGGGGGGGGGGGGGGGGGAAGAAGAAAGACAGACAGACACAGAGAGAGATTTATCAGAAAAGTGAGGGGAGTCTTTAATGCGATGAAGCCCACTCAGTACCAGGTGCTAGTCCGTACTCTTAGACCAACATATACATACACACACTGTATGACATGAATATCGTACTAGCTACTTTTACGTCCCAGGAAATGACCTGCCAACCCATTTAGGTTGATCAGGCGACCAGAACAGTAAAACACTGATATCTCTCAAAGAATTCTTCTTCTGTGTCTCACCCTTCAAGTGAAGCTGACAAGTCATGGCGTGGTTTACAACTAGACTGCGATATCTAGCATTTCAGTTTAACTTCAACAATCCCCTAAACTAGTCACAATTGATGAGATGATGGAGCAGTGGGTTGATTTCTGTTCTCTCTGGGAACCCATCCGTGGAAACTTAATTTCACAACGATTGAATTACAGGCAGATAATTCAAATCTATGCTACCATCTTGCCAGTTTTTTAAACTGCTAAAACATTTCAAGTGTCAGTGACTCACCCCTTGATTACAATCAGCTCGTCGTCGCAGATCCTCTCTTGTGCTACCTCATCAGCATGACCTAGATAAGATGGCTCAAATGATTCCTCCCCATCCATATTGGCCAGTGTCATCAGAAAAGTTGCTGTGGAACAGAGAAGAACGCCTTACTTTTGTCTCACAATAAGTTTACTGGACTCAACACTTCTCTCTGATTAGCTAGACAGCATTAGATGTGCTGTGCTGCCAGCAAACAGGAGAGGTATCTATAGGAAATGTGTATCAGGTGTGTCAAAATAATCACTTGAACAGAACACTGCTGACATTGAAACAAACCATAATATGCCACACAGTACTCACAGCCTAATCATTCTGTTCTATTATGTGCAATCATTCTGACTTCCTGGAATGAATACAGTCCAGCACCAATGGCCTCCCCCATCAAGGTTCCTCTTAAGAAATTCTCTAGGGTGTCCTGACCCTTTCCTCAATCCATTTGTTTCCTCAATCGAGTCCCTGTCTGGACATGTTCTGTCTGTTTCTCCCCAGAATGTGTCTAGTATTTGTCATCTCCTTTTTTTAACTGTTGATACCAGTTGTTTGTCCAGACATTTCTCTTTTCTTCACCATTCTGGAATCCATCCTATTTAACACTCATCAATTAGAAGAACCTGATTGCTGAGAGGGTGAAAATGTAACTGACTTACAAATAATCAAAGGAAGAAGACAGCACAGAACAGACATAAGACAGAAACTGTAGCACCCCTCAAGCTTGTATGAAACAACAACAACAGTTGTAGACTCCACTCAACAAGAACACACCACAGACAGGCCTAACCACCCACCTCCTGTAGCCTTGGCAATCCTCTTGAGGTCAGCTTTCTTGCACCTGCGGACGGCCATGGCCCCGGCCTCCACAAAGTACTTGAGACACAGGTCATCGATGCCTCCTGTGGTCAGGATCACATTGGCCCCGGTCGCCAGTATCTTCTGAATCTTCTCCTTGGTGATATCCAACTCTCTGTAGAAGGACATGATGCTTAGATTAGATAACCCACTCACCTGACTTGAAACTCCACAGAACACAATACACCACTACATCATATTTAAAGTTGTAAATGTCACTTTTGTTTAAACACAAGCAATAAACACCCCCTGTATATTTTCCACACACCTATGTAGTTAAAACTACAAACAGCTGAGTGGAGATCCTACAAGACTCTAGATCAGAAGTGGGGGGAGTGTGGGGCTATAGCCAGTGGACAAAAACTGACCCCTTAAACAATATTTATTTACACGCAGGGCTAATTTAAAACGACTATATAATCTGGGCCGTTTGAGCTCACAAATGTATGTCTGTCTCTTACTCTATTCCTCATCGCATACATATATCATACATTTTCCCCCTCCCATAATAATAATTCTGCAATTAAACAGCTTGAACAGACATATTTAGGAGTATAAAGATGAGCTTCAGTGGGTAGTGTGGAGAAAGGCGTAGCGAGGGATTTTAATGTTAGATTATAGATTATCCTACAAACAAAAATACTGTTACAAGCAAATCTGGATGTTATGTTTATCATGGATTTCCCCCCCCCCCTATACCAGTGGCTCTCAACCTTCCTAACATTGCGACCCTTTAATAGTTTCCTCATGTTGTGGCGACCCACAAATAATTAGTTTCCTTCATAACTTCAATGATGGTTTTCCTATGGTCTTAGGCGACCGCTGTGAAAGAATCGTTCGACCCCAAAAAATAAGCCATCACTTACTAGAATCTTGAAATACTACTGATGAAGATTGTACCTCTTAAGTTATTTATGGCTCAATCAGTGATTAGTCAAACTGGTAGAAGCTGTAGCAATTAAGACAATCCAATACTGTGTAAACAAACAAAGATCCAGCATTTATCTCTTATATATGCAAATGCCTCACCTCTTTGTGTGTACGCGCGTGCAGTGAAGCCCCGGAATCCAAAATAATTAGATTAAGCCCCAAATCAAGGAATGTGGATTATAACTGCAACCATGAAAACATACCTCTGTCTCATCAGATCCAACTGTTCTGGGTGCTCCACCAAAATCTGAACTCCCAGCTTCATCTTGGCTTTCTGCAGACTGAAGTCCAAGCAGCAGATCTTGGCATTCACTATCGACTTGGGCATTGCTGAACACAAACAACAGTTCGTGTTAACACACAGACCGGTGAAAGGCTTTGATGCATGACAACACATAAGAAACAAAATTGTTTTAAGGTTTAAAATTTTTTTAACTTCCTAAACTTTTCTTTCAGTGGGTGACCAAATTCTTTAGGAAGTCAGTGAATATCCATGGCAGCTAATGGCCTCAATACAAGGTGTTACTCACATATTTTAGGTGATGACACACCAAGTTGGGCTGACCAGTTCCCTTTGGCACTGTCTTTCAAACACACATTTCCAGGAAATCTCCTTCTCCCTTGTTTAGTTATCTCCTTCTGACTTTACTTCAGTGGAGCAGATGTTCTTTGAATCCAATCTATTCTGATTTAACCAAGCAAAACCAGCAGGCTGCCTCTCTGGGAAACTAGTTCTAGGCATAAACCCTGTCTTGGGAATTTACTGCCACGTTTCCTCTGGCATTCTACAGATTTCCTCTTTATCCTGTCGTTTATTACTCACTGCAGCACCGATCCTCTACCAACTCACACCCAGGGGTCCCGTCTCTGCCATCTCATCCAGCTACCACCGTGTCCTCCCACCTACTTCTCAGTCTCAAATTTGTGCATGTGTATTTCAGGTAGTAGAGGAATTATTTAATTACTAAAACAATAATCCACCTCCATTTCAAACATCCATCCACCTGAAAACAAATGTGTATATTTACCCTGTGAAGCAACAGTACAGTTGATAGCATAGCCTTGAACCAGAATGCTTTCCCTGGTACTGCGGCCATGAGCCTTAAGAACGTTGACGGCTTTAACCGGGTAGCGGTAACCGCCTTTGCCGTCAGAGGTCTTCACAGCGCTAATAGCATCCACCACCATGTTGGCAAAAAAATCTGCATCGCTAGATTCGGTTAAAGATATTGAACAAATACACACAACTGCATAGGTCTGCTGAGAGAGGTAACAAGGAGTCATGCTCCCTCTAAAACTGAACAGGACACAGTAAAAATTACCTGCACATTACAATGTTGTATACTCATTACACAAATTTACTAGTTGTACCACAAGGAGGTCATGTACTGTCATCTTACAAACCAATAGGTCATTGTCATGCATGTACTCCTTACAAACCTCATAAAACCAATAGGTCAGGACACAGTTAAAACCAATAGGTCCTATGTACTGTCATCATTACAATGTTGTACAAACCAATAGGTCATGTACTCATTACACACCAATTTACTAGTTGTCATACAAACCAATAGCGTCACCTCTTACAAACCAATAGGTCATGTACTGTCATCTTAAAAACCAATAGGTCATGTACTGTCATCTTACAAACCAATAGGTCATGTACTGTCATCTTACAAACCAATAGGTCATGTACTGTCATCTTACAAACCAATAGGTCATGTACTGTCATCTTACAAACCAATAGGTCATGTACTGTCATCTTACAAACCAATAGGTCATGTACTGTCATCTTACAAACCAATAGGTCATGTACTATCATCTTACAAACCTATAGGTCATGTACTATTATCTTACAAACCAATAGGTCATTACTATCATCTTACAAACCAATGTCATTACTATTATCTTACAAACCAATAGGTCATGTACTATCATCTTACAAACCAATAGGTCATGTACTAGGTCATGTACTGTCATTAACCTATAGGTTCATGTACTTACAAAACCAATAGGTCATGTACATTACTAGGTCATGTACTCTTACAAACCAATTAGGTCATGTACTGTCATTTACTATTATGTACTGTCATCTTACAAACCAATAGGTCATGTACTATCATCTTACAAACCAATAGGTCATTTACTATCATCTTACAAACCAATAGATCATGTACTATCATCTTACAAATCAATAGGTCATGTACTATCATCTTACAAATTTACAGGCAATGTACTGTCATCTTACAAACCTACAGGTCATGCACTGTCATCTTACAAACTTATAGATCATGCACTATCACCTTACAAACCTCTAGATCATGCACTATCACCTTACAAACCTATAAGTCACATATTGCCCCCCCCCCTCCATTGGTCAAGAACAACCATTTCATAACTTTGTTTTGCATTCTCAATACACACATGATCTGTCAAGGATACGAGCCAATGATCTTGCTGGACATGCTAGTTTTAGCTGCATTGACAATGGAGTCTCGTCCCAGGTCGTCAACGGGGATGGTCAGGTGCTCTTGAATGTACTTCACCGCTTCTCTACACACACAAAAAACAATTTTTTCATTAATTAATTATATATGTGAACTTTTTTAAAGTTTTAAAATTTCACACACACACACAAAAAAGGACCTATCAATATCTCACTCTTACTCTTTCCTGACAAAGCTTATGGAGAAGAGAGTTTGTCATTGACTGTTCTATTGGATAGCAGCTATTCTGTATTGTTGTCAGGTCGCTTTCTGCCGGGGTTCATGGAACTCTGAACCATGTATTTTAGCCCCAGGATTATCACTTCTATTGGATAGCAGCTATTCTGTATTGTTGTCAGGTCGCTCTCTGCCGGGGTTCATGGAACTCTGAACCATGTATTATAGCCCCAGGATTATCACAAGGACCTGCAAGATTATAAACACCTGAAGTTGGCAGAATATTGACACTTCGCAGATGATGTTCTCAGATATAGGCAGGAGCGATATCGGAATCAAACAGCTCAAGAGTTACAGGCAACGGTAAATAAGGTGATCGACAGGTATACAGAGATGAGTGCTGTAATCAACTCAGAAAAAGCAATCGTTCTGTGGTGTTCTTTGGACAACAGAAATGTTTGAGCTGATGTTCCAAGCCTCAAAATAAATGGCAGGGACATCAAAACTAGACTGCGACTGCGGTACCACGGAATCACCTTTGACAGAAGTTTGTCTTTCAGGAATCACATAGAGGGGGTTGTGACAAAGGCCCAAAAAGGTCTTAACGCACTGAAGATTATATGGCAGCAATGGACATGAAGCAGAGAATGCTGTTCACACTATACCAGAACTTAATCGTCTCAGTGACTGACTATGGAATGGGGTTCCTCACTGTCTTAAAGAGTCAGCTAGTGAAACGAGCGCATACAGAATGAAGCTATGTGGTTGATCCTGAAATGTACAAGAGACACCCTGATTGTGTGCATGCAATACATCCTTGCATTGCCGAGCATTGAAGGTAGACTAAAGGTGCTGCAGACAAAGAGCACCCTTTGCATGAAACTTTGGATGCTGCTAAGGGTAAGAGGGTGAAAAGAGGAATATCAAGGATGGCTGAAGCAGAAGACACAATAAGATAAGTATGCATGCTGGAGAACACTGGGCAAGGAGAGGAGTAAGTCAGAGGAAAATTCTGACCTGTGTAGGGTCATGATCACAGGTGCTAAAGAAGAGGAAGTCCAAAAGTAGATTCATGACAATTATCATCCAGATGATCTGATTATCTATACAGATAGTTCTGTGTTAAGAGGGAAGAGAAATATCTGGGGTTTCGTAGCAAAAGCCAATGCAAAATCTTTAGTGCAGAACACCCTGGCATATGATACCTCAACATCTAGCATGAGAATGGAGGTGGAGGCGGTTACTGCAGTTTTCCGATGGCTAGGAGAACAAGATAATATACAGTCGTAATTGTAACAGACTCTGAAAGCATGCTGAGAAAGGTGAAGACAGGGTTGATTCGAACAGAGTGGCAAGCTTTACTTGGAAGGTCACAGGTAGTGAGCATACTTTTGACATCTTTTCTCCAGGTGATACCGGCGTGGTGGGGAATAAATAGGCAGACAGATTGGCTGGATCTGCACTACTGGGTGGTGAACTGATACATGACAAGGCAGATGTGGTCAAGGCCCTTTGGGAAACAGTAACGAAGTCGGAAGAGAGACAGGATTATTTAACCTTGATAAAACGATGCACTTGGGTTTAACCAGAGGGTCTGGCGAGCTCAATGCACTCAGAGGAAAAGCAAGACGGACATATAACCCGACTACAGCCAGTACCACCATTAATGGAACTCTGCGCCGGCTGTTGAAGATGGGGACGGAGCGCGTGTGAAAATGCCCTGAGTGCTGTGATGTCGAATTCTTGACAAAACACATAGACACTTCTGTCCACTAGCACAGTGAGTGTAGCAAGGTGGCCTAGACACAATAGTCCAGGAGGATCCAGTCACTAGAACATGAGCCAGAAATGCAACAGTGGATTTAAGACACTGAAGATGCATCGGCAATGAAAGCCCACAGGGCCTGAGAACTGGCTAGAGAGAAAGAGAGACTTTCAGGCATGCCATGAAGACAGCAGTGTTTAGTAAAGGACCTAATAATTGATTATGAGCCCCATGTGAACACTTTTTTTTGAAATATTTAATGTGTAATCAATTAATATAAATGGAGTCAAGCAGTATATGGAATATTTCCTTGAGCCCAAACAATGAATCGGTTGGCTCACACCGTGACCCTGCTGGAATTCTACCACTAAAGCTAGTGGCAAATTATTATGTCAAAATGGTTTTTATAAGCCCCTCTGTTCACAAGAAAACTCTACTCGGCTATTTTTAGTAAATATATTCATATCCAGGTCCCTTAAACACGTGTGCAGGAGCACACACAAACCAACACCATTAACTATGCTTCTCAGGGACCTGTCACTGCAGTTTGCTGTGTAAACTGCATTTATAACAATGATTCAAGTTTTTTTTGTACAAGAAATGGTGGATTGTGAACAACTGTTTTGTGTGCATGACAACTGGGTATTGTGTACAACTATGACTTTGCATGACTACTGTGTATTTTGCATGAATTCTCTGGACTGTGCAGACCACTGTAGATTTGAGTACAACAAATTAATAAATGGAACCTGTACAATGGACAAAATGCTACAACTCTTCTATCAATTTTATACAAAGAACAGGTGTGTACAACAGTACCATTAATTCAAAGAGCAAGTGTACCACAAATTTTATTTAAAAAAAGAGAGATTGTGTACATCTTGTAGAACAGAATGTGTACGAGAGATGTGCACCACTGTACTGTGGATTCTACAGGAACTTACTTGCAGGCAAGTCTGTATCCACTGATGATGGATGTTGGATGGATCTTGCACTTCACCAGCTCATCTGCATTCTTCAGCAACTCGGCTGCAATGATCACCTGCAGAAGATTCAAACAAGTCACCATGATCACATGAAAACAGTCAACCACTTACAGAGGCCTTCATCATACACTAGATAAATCAGTAATATCAAAAGTACAAACAAGAACACACACAAATGAGTTAACTGACGTATCTCAAAAGAAATCCCATCTCTCTCTGGCCAGAAGAAAATGTGATGTGTGGGGGCCAGAAATTCACAGGAAACAAGGCCTGCAACTCTAAGACTTCAAATAAAATGTGTTGGATGTTAAATCACCTGGGTGGATTTGGCACCTATGAGACAGATATGGTGGTTTTAAAGAGACTTACAGATTCTATCACTCAAGTGGCTTTTACGATAACATAAACAATAAGACTAAACACACCAAAAAAGATTTAGAGAGCATCCGGCATTCTGCTGGTGCTATCTGCCACCTTCTGGTCTTGGAAATATGCCAGCTCCACAAGAAGGGGTCAGGATCAAGGTTTGGCCATGGATATAACATACATAAGACACTATGACAATAGAATAACTATAAAATTCCTTCACTGGAACCCCAAAAGAAAAGAGAAAATAAATAAATTACTTTGTTTCCGCAGTGTAACGAATCCAAGAAATTCACAACTACTTAAAATCTATGAATAAAGCAACTTCAAGTAAGGAAGGACTGAACAAGGTAATGACATATACTGAACTTTATGGGCATAAAATATCTGCCACTGGAGTGCTGGCTAGAGACTTTGTGGCAGGTATAATTCTGCAAATGACTTAATAGTAAAGTGGAGATTAACTTCATTGTGCCAGGTGTTATTCCAAATAGCCTGTTTTCTCTCTGCAGAATTGCTAGCTGTCCACCAAAAGCATCATACAAAGCACGAACTCCAAAGCTCCAGCAATAACCACCAGGAATTTCTGTAAAATGTGCACTGTGAACTGAAAGCAGGATATGTCTGTGAAACAAACCCAAGACCTTCGGTGCACGAAGCAAGCAGCTTGACAACTTCACTAAGGATTTACCCCCCCCCCCCCCTTTTTGTATGTGTAAATTTTGCAAAAGATCAGTTTAATGATGATAGTACTATCATTAGAAATAAAAGAACATCAAGAATCATACTATAAAAACAAACAAACAAAGACACAGAGAGAGAGAGAGAGAGAGAGCACCTACCACACTAGTGGTGCCATCTCCAACCTCCTGGTCTTGTAACTCTGCCAGCTCCACAAGGATCTTAGCTGCGGGGTGCTCCACCTCCAGCAGTTTGAGAATCGTTGCACCATCGTTGGTGATTGTCACATCCTGCAGACAGACAGAGAGGCTACTGATTGCTGATGCTCTTTAAACTGCACATGGTCTTTGTCTTTTATACACACAGGAAAGATAGTGAGACACCAGAGAAATAGAGGGAGCTAAGGGAAAGAAAAACACTTGAAATAACTAGGTTCCCATATAGGTCCCAGGGGGCTATTTGTGAGATAATAAAAAAAAACCTCCAAAGGTGAGGATTAATTAGTGTTGTTTCCTTTGAAGTCAAAATGGGGCTGCATAAGAAGTGAGGAACCAACAGTCTGCATATAAATAAGCTAGATATGTCAAACGGATATGCGCCCAAAACTTGTGTTCTGGAATAACACCAAGGTTCTAAAGTGGGCGGTCAACCAGAACTTTCTGCCAGAGTTTACATATGGTGAACGCTAAGAAGAACAAAAAAAAAAACAGAGAATTAGACAAAAACTCACACAACATCCTGTACTGTCTTCATGATCTCATCAGCTTAACACACTAATATAAGCTGGCCTGGACAGTAATGTTATCTAGCTGTATGGACCATAATGTAACCCAGCTGTATGGACAGTAACGTAACCCAGCTGTATGGACCATAATGTAACCCAGCTGTATGGACCATAATGTAACCCAGCTGTATGGACCATAATGTAACCCAGCTGTATGGACAGTAATGTAACCCAGTTGTATGGACAGTGATGTAACCCAGT
This sequence comes from Candidula unifasciata, assembly GCA_905116865.2. Classification (NCBI taxonomy): domain Eukaryota; kingdom Metazoa; phylum Mollusca; class Gastropoda; order Stylommatophora; family Geomitridae; genus Candidula; species Candidula unifasciata. The sequence continues at coordinate 546,645 of CAJHNH020001346.1, forward strand.
TGTATGGACAGTGATGTAACCCAGCTGTATGGACAGTAATGTAACCCAGCTGTATGGACCATAATGTAACCCAGCTGTATGGACAGTAATGTAACCCAGTTGTATGGACAGTGATGTAACCCAGTTGTATGGACAGTAATGTAACCCAGTTGTATGGACAGTGATGTAACCCAGCTGTATGGACAGTAATGTAACCCAGCTGTATGGACAGTAATGAAACCCAGCTGTATGGACAGTAATGAAACCCAGCTGTATGGACAGTAATGAAACGCAGCTGTATGGACAGTAATGTAACCCAGCTGTATGGACAGTAATGTAACCCAGCTGTATGGACAGTAATGTAACCCAGCTGTATGGACAGTAATGTAACCCAGCTGTATGGACAGTAATGTTACCCAGCTGTATGGACAGTAATGTTACCCAGCTGTCTGGACAGTAATGAAACCCAGCTGTATGGACAGTAATGTTACCCAGCTGTCTGGACAGTAATGAAACCCAGCTGTATGGACAGTAATGAAACGCAGCTGTCTGGACAGTAATGAAACCCAGCTGTCTGGACAGTAATGTAACCCAGCTGTATGGACAGTAATGTAACCCAGCTGTATGGACAGTAATGTAACCCAGCTGTATGGACAGTAATGTTACCCATGTTCACTAGTAACATACCCATCTGTCTGGACAGTAATATAACTGACATGTAAGGATAGTAATACTAGACCATCTGCATGGACATTAATATAAAGTAGGTACTATGTTACAGCACTTAATTTAAAAAAGACAAGAGATACGAACCCCTATTTCATCAACCAACATCTTGTCTAAGCCAACTGGTCCAAGGCTGCTCTTCAAGATATTAGCAATGGATGCCACTGCCAGAACTGGAGAAGAAAAAATATGGTGCCATTTTAAAACAAACAATTCAGGCACAAGAAAAACCACATGCCACTCACAACTATTATGTGAGGTTCAGTGCTAATCTGATATATGTTCTAGGTTCCTCCTTTTTTTAAGCTAGTGGTCTGCCTGTTTTAATTAAAATGAAGAATCCACTGCACAGATGTGAATTTTCAAGCAAGCCTTTACAAATGCGTCCCCCCCCCCCCCCCCAAGACTTTCATTCAGCTGAGTTTCTCATGTGAGCCAGATTTCTTCTCTTTGAGAGGCCAAGTCTGTTTTTGCTAAGAACTGTTGCACTTCAAGCTCTGTAACTGCCGATGTCTTATCTCCAGCCTTGAAAGATCAAAACACTGGTGCATCATCATAGCCAAATAAATTAACGTGAATTTGTTTTCTGCAAAACTTTGTAAATATGTAATTCTGTGCTTTATTAAATTTTTCCTTTGATAAAACATAATGAACTGATCTGACCTTAAGTGGTGAGGTGATTTCAGTCAAAGGGATGAGGGAAAAATTAGGGATGTTCTTCTGTGTCTAAGGTGATACCCTATACCACATCTTAAGCACCAGCAAGTCCTGTGTTGTGTTGGTCTTTGAGGAATCTCACGCAAAACGCTTGCAACAACATCCCCGTTGTCCACCCTGGACAATGCCCAACATCTGCCTAAACTGGGCTGGTCTGGGAGTGCCTCCGGAGTTGCCGTGTCCAGATGCAGAAAACCTACAGCATTCATCAGCCCACCCACTTCAAGGATGGCATCATTAAAACATAAGTACAAATGTTCACAGTGCCTGATTCCCAGTAAGTCTCTAATCTAGGTTCAAATGCATGAAGACAGAATCCTACTCAATTACAAAAGGGGTAAAACGTCCATGTGTGTGAAGATCCTACTAAACAACAAAAAAGATTCAAATGTCCCTCAGACGAAGATACTGAATGACAGTGCAAGTTCAGTTTGCCACTTGAAGGGCGACACTTCACGTCATGGCCAGGACAAAAGAAGTAATGCACATTGTCCAAATGGATGAAATTGATCCTGTAGGTCCAGATGCTGTCTCACTGAGCACCCACACAAAATTTGTCCTTGCATACAAGACATCTAATATTTTAAGAAGGCAAAAAAAACTGCCTTTATTATACCACCTTTGTGGTGTAGGCAGGGCAGGTCTCTGAGCCTGATGATTTAAGGCCGCATGGCTAGTGCTGTTGCCACCGACTGTGCAGGTGAGAATTTTATTTTGCTCCCAATTTTAAAAAATCCCTAAACTTATCGAGGATTTGAACCCAGGTCACCTGCATTCTAACCCCTCGGCCAGCTGCTCCTCACTGAGTAGGCAAAAGCTCTTAAAAGTCTGGGACCAGAGACTTTTGCTACTAAACTTATCCCCAGCCTATGATGAGTGAGAAGAAGATCAACTATTATATTATTAAAGCCAACTTCTTCATTGCCTTTTCTATTGTTTCTGTGTCCAGGGAGATACAACAAGGTGCTGGCTCTCTGGCCACCTCAACCATACAAACACTGTACTGTTGTAGAGTTCCTCTAATGTTATCATTCCATTTTGCTCATGGTCTATCTCAGTCTCTGCATCCCTCTCCTCTTCTGGTGTATGCCTTCAATAGTTAGATGTCATTAACTCATTGGGTCCCAAGGAACGCATCATACGTTCATAGGTTCCTACCTAGAAACCGAATGAACGCATGATGCACCGATTTTCCAACTCTATTTACTACCCTCTGGGCCTGTGATGCTAAACCCCCTGCGACTCAAAGAGTTAAGCACTCTCTCTAATCTACCAAGTTGTTACCAATTTATTTGCTGTCTTTGTATGTACTTTAACATCAGTTCTATGCCAACATTTTCTCTAATGACTATTTCGTGTAGTCTTTCATCCTCTTTTTTAGTGTTTACCAGCTGTAAACACTGGCAGAAAGATTTTGTTGTTAATTCATTTCTGCACTGTCACATTCCAAAAACTTTAGTTGTGCACTATCTCTCAGGCAGTAGCAGATACATTCCATCTTTAAAGAAAACATGCTAAATTAGTTCACCCTTTAGGAGACTCTTGTCACCGAGGCGGTTGGTCGTTTTATTTTTGTCCCCATAAGATGGGTTTTTGTATGAGATGCTTCTTTGTGCTGACTGGGATTGTCTTATTTTGTCCCCATAAGATGGGATTTTGTATGAGATGCTTCTTTGTGCTGACTGGGATTGTCTTATTTTGTCCCCATAAGATGGGATTTTGTATGAGATGCTTCTTTGTGCTGACTGGGATTGTCTTATTTTGTCCCCATAAGATGGGATTTTGTATGAGATGCTTCTTTGTGCTGACTGGGATTGCCTTATTTTGGTTGAAGGGGAAGATGAAAATAGGGAAGGGGAATGGATAGCTGCCCCAATACTTGGTTGGCTTTGTAAACAATATCAGTATCAGTTAAATATTCCATGTTAATTTCTTCAATCAATTAAACGCCTTTAGTGTACATTGTTCCCAAATAATATTTAGGAACAATCAATGTTTACAATCACATCATTAAAGGTGAATTATTATAACATCTGAAATATTTGACGTTTAAACTAAAAACTATTGAGGGAGTATAGGGTTGAAGTTATGTGAGTAATGGGCAGACATTAATTCAAGTATGAATATACCCGCAAAACTTAACAGTGTACAACCATAGAGAGCTGTTTAGAGATTGGTGGAGATCCACAATGACAGTTGACACTGGTCTCACTGGAAAAACTGAGTTCTGAATACCCCTGCCCCAAGTCAAATAGACTCAACTTTCAACAATGGAGACAGCACTGGCACTAGAGTGGGCGTAGACTTTAAGACATTTAAATGAGGTATGATTCGGTTAAATATTTCAATGTCTATCTAACTGTACATTCCAACAGTAAAAACTATTTGGAACATTTTTTTATGAGGAGACTTAAAACGAGACATCTTCACATGCCATTGCTCTCCGACCCTCGTCGTTCTGTTCTGGAACCTTCCGCCCGGCTTTTTAAGTGTGCGCTGGTGCCGAAACAGTGAAACTACGCGTTTACTCAAAGGAACATTTGAAATTCAACAAAACGTCGCTTCGTGACAGATTAAAGCAGATACATATATTAAACATTTAACACACCATTTTGAGTTCGAACAGACTGTCCAGTGGTTCTGTTTCCTCCAACAGTCAAAGCCGCCGTTGTGTTCGCCATGTTGTATCACGCTTTCTCAATAGAACCGGAAGTCGTAGTTTCAGACGAAATTTGTTTCGCGTTTTCTACACAGACGGACGGATCCGCTATACGCCAAAAAAAAAAAAAGAAAAGAAGCGCATGGGCGTTCACAACACACTCAGCGGCAGAACAGTCAAAGAAGCCAACGGCGCTTTCTTCATGACAACCAGCAGCATGATGATGGAGATGATGGCAGTGACGCCAGCGTTCGTGTGGCTCGAAACACACAACTACACCCGCGTATGTATACTCAACGATTCAATTAGTATAATCCGGAGGGTTCATGCAGGTTCGGTGCGAAGACAATGGCTTGAATCATTACAGAAGTCGTCAACTGTACGTGGAGTTACCTTTATTTTTGTTCCAGGACACGCAGGCGTCGAATGAAATGAAAGAGCTGATAGATTGGCTGGATCCGCTATCACTACACTACCGACGATCAGCCTATGGATCATGCTGATATTATTAATGCCCTCAGAGAAATGGGAAGGATAGAGGAATTTGGAGGCAGTGAATCCACATCACTCACCAGAATGGCAGACTTGGGAATTAAGATCGGCATAGCAAAAAACGAGACGCACACCAAAAGTCTTTTTAATCAACATAGAACTAATACTATTAGCCATCGGACTTTGGAGTTCATACTGAGGGGAGGATCTGAGCACCTATGGACATGTCCGGAGTGCAATGATGATAACCCAACTAACTAACTAACTAACTAACTTGTTTCGTGTTTTTGTTTTCTTTAGCTGCTCTAAGCAGCAAGTCTTGAGCTTTTCCTGCGTTGGCCCAGAAAAGGGTTGGTAGGTATGTTGTGTTGTGGTTTACAGCTAGTGTGAGATGTGTGCACCTGTACTTGATCAGAAAAGCCTTTCTAAAGTCAAGACCATTGTGCATGACCGAGGAGGCACAAAACACAAGGGATCTAGAGGAGACAACCTCGATCAAAGTAATTGTATCAGACTCCATGAATATGCTTCAGAAGATAGCAACAGGTGGTATGCGCTCTGAATGGGTAGAAAGCATTCGAAAATCGCTCTTAACCTTCCTCACCTAGATCTACACACCAGGTCATGCAGGCGTAAATGAAAATGAACGAGCAGACCAGCTGGCAAGCACTGCACTAAGGATTGCGGGGAAAGCAGCCATATACATAGCAAATATCGTCAACGCTGGACGGACTGGGCTAATGGATAATAAGGAATTCCTGACACTAACACGATTGTGTGACATAAGAGTAAAGCATGGTGAAGCACGTCTATGCCATCTTCGACGCCGAGACAGGAGACAATATAATTAGCTTCTTATGGGAACATTTAGTAGAAGTACTTTGAAGTGGCTGTTGCATCGGAGGACTGAGCACACATGGGAATGCCCAATGTGCAGTGACGTCGATTGTGATAACATAGCATAACCTCAATAAAAAAAATATATATATAAGCCTACGGTGTAACTACGTGCCTATTTGTTGAAAGACTGAAGATATTCAGTTGTAAACGTGGAACGTCTGGTTAGCAGGTGGGCGGCGCCAGGCGTATGAACTCCTATAGGACATCTCCTGCCTCTTCTTTAGCAGCCAGACAATACTAAGGTGACCGTTTACTTCCTCCATTGAAAGAATACCTTGTATGGATTTTGTACTTAATAATAGAAAGAATCATCGTCTGAGCTACGGGGTGCATGCTCTGTGCCCGATACCATCTTCAGGTGGCAGAAAAGACCCAATGCTTATTTCACAAGCATGTCACAAGAGTCGACTAATTAGGGGCTTTCTTCAAAGTAGGAGTGCACCTGCCCGAGAGGCAAGGAACCAACAATCTGCATACAAATATGTCAAACGGATGTGCACGCAACACTCAGGTTCTGAAACAAGACTCAAGGACACACTTAAGGCATTACTGCACACTTTGCTGGACATAGACTGGTACATTATTTAGTTTTTCTCCGTGTTGATGATAAGCCTATAGTTGGTATGGGCCTCTGGGAATCCGTCCTGGTGCTTTCAATCATATATTAAGGGAAATAACTGCAAAGATTTTTTGGTATGTTTTGCGCTCCGAATTATAACTGGATTACATCCCCTTTGTGGTGCTGTTGTTTTATTTACGAAGGATGAGAATACCCTGGACCAGTGTTTCCAAAACTTTTCTTGATAGAAAACTGACTGCCCACATTCTTTGGTCATGCGATGAAAAGGGGAAAACTTGATTGCATCATGACAGTAGGAAAGTTGGAGGGAAGCAAAGGCACAGGGAGCTTTGTTTAAAAAAAAAATCATTGCGTCATTCCCACATCTAATGGTTTACCACCAACTGATTTCAAGAGCTAAACAACGATTCCAGCTGCTGACAGTATGTCTTGTGTTAGCTCCAACAGTGGTACCGAGAGCTGACCTTCCAGAAAGTAATGGCAAACTACTTAACGTACAGTTTGACAAGAAAAACTACAACAGCAAAAAAATCCTAGGGTTGATTCTGCAACGTCCTGTAAAGGATACGCAACTAATTTTAAATATAAAAGCAAGAAAATTTAGTCTTTTAGAGCTGAAATGCTATAGAAAGATTCTCAGAATACCATACACAGATAAGACAAGAAATATTGACATCCTAAAAGATCTGAACGTGTAGGGAGATTGGCTCATAAAAAACATCCTTTCTCGGAAACTGAAATAGTTTGGTCATATCTGGCGCCAGGACGGGTTGAAAAAAATCATAGCAGAAGACATGGTGCTGAGAAGAAGGAGCAGGGATCATCCAACACGAAGATGGGCACAGGATATAAGTGGCTCCTTGGATATGAAAGTGCAAGAGGCGGGAGAGATGGCGAGAGACTCAGTTTTTTTTTTCCAGGCAAATTGGGATGACTGTGAAGACCTGCTACGTGATGATGGCTATAAAAAATATGTGTCTGAGAAATCGTCACAACGAATACATATTAGAGAATATATTTCACCTCTGAAAAACAAGTTTCCGATGGGACCCCCCCCCCCCCCCCCCCCCCCTCCCTCTTTATCCCATCCGAAAGTCTACGAACTTATCGATCTGTTGTCTAGACAACCAAGATTATTTTCGGGAAAACACGTCAGGGAATTCTCTTGTTCTTACTACGAAGATCTGGAAATCGTTTTGGTGGATTTTCTTCATAGCAACACGAAGTTTCACATTATTATTAGGATACAAGGCATGACAACAGAATCACATCAATCACTGTGTACGAAAAACATGCTCACAGCTACGACAATCATGTTTTATTATGTAAACATTTTCATTTGATACTAATCACGAAAGTCATCACATCTTGCGGGCGCCCCCCCCCCCCCCCCCCACGGGCTGTCCTATGTTCTAGGGGTGTTACGAGATGCCTTCCTTCCGTTTGTTCGACGCGGTCGACACACTATCTCCCAAACGAAACTGCTGCTTTCTTGTCGCTGCTTTCTGTGAACGACTGTCGTTTCTCGAATGTGTTGTGAGTATCTCAGGCGCCTCAGGCGCCTGTGTACGAGGAAGAGGTGTTGCACAGAGAAGCGCCAAAGGCGCGATGGTTTGTTCGTATCGAATCAGTGATGTCTTTTTATTTCTACGCCCGTGGGCAGTGGCTATCGTCGGTTTGGAACGTGCTTCAAACGTTGAAAACGAGCAACACACACTGACACCCCTAATACATAGGACAGCCCATGGGAACTAATACGAAATCACGCAGCTGAAAGAGACGGGATGAGATTTGTAAGGTATACCAAACATTTCTTTACAAAATCATAGCCTGCAGCCAATGAGACAACCACCAAACCCGACACAAGGCTCGGGTTCCTTGAGTCTCCCCCACTTCCACACGTGTTGCAAAGGGAGGGTGGGTGGTGCTAATTAGCCGTACCCCTCACCCCAAGCAATAACTTTGTAAGGGACTAAAATGTCCCAACATGGTAACTAAAGCTTTTCCATTTTTATGTTGTCTAATGTGTCCTTATCTTTTTCTACTTATTTCTACAAGTGCTAATCCAGCGACGTACCGTATTTACTCAGATTAATTATTCGACAGATTATCCACTTTGCACATCGAACGAGTCCACTCAGCGAATCCTACAGCGTTAGGAGCCTCGTTAGCGCAGTCGATAGGAGACTCGCTTTCAAATCCAGCTGCGACTCGCTGCAGCCCACGGCCGGGGTTCGAAACCGGGCGGTTCCTGGGGTTCACCCAGTCTATAAGTAATGGGTACCAGAGTTAACACACTGGGGTTAATGGAGGAACTTCGCTGTAGCTACGAAGCTGCGTGAGGACGTCGACACAGGCGGACAGTTTCTCAACACCTGTCCGTACTGGTGGCATAATACTTATGGATTATAATGTGTGCAATGACTTTGGTTCACATCTCTCGACTTTACCTTCACCCACAGCGTGTAGCGGCTCACGACACGGGTTCTGTGTTGGTTTCTTATTCTTATTTGGCTACCGGCATAGTTCTCTTGTCTGGCCACACCTCTTTCAATGGGCTGTTCTCTTGTCTGGCCACACCCCTTTCAATGTGCTGTTCTCTTGTCTGGCCACACCCCTTTCAATGTGCTGTTCTCTTGTTTGGCCACACCCCTTTCAATGTGCTGTTCTCTTGTCTGACCACACCCCTTTCATTGTGCTGTTCTTGCAGTCTGGCCACACCCCTTTCAATGTGCTGTTCTCTTGTCTGGCCACACCCCTTTCAATGGGCTGTTCTCTTGTCTGGCCACACCCCTTTCAATGGGCTGTTCTCTTGTCTGACCACACCCCTTTCAATGTGCTGTTCTTGCAGTCTGGTCATGGTGTCAGATTCATAGTCATCACCCGGTTCTTGCAAATGATTAACTTCTCAAAGAGCATTCCGAATATCAGCCTGGTCCATGACACCTCGACATGTTAAATTCTCAGAGTAGAGGGTGCACTACCAACAACTTTTATTCTGAAGATGGCACGGTAATTTTTAATGTTCATTTTTGTTTCTGTGTTAGTCGTGTCTGTTCTTGGCTGGTCGGCGAAAACAGTTCTCGTATTTACTCTGCGGGTGTAAGAAGGTCAAATAACGCCGTTCTGGAGCAAAACTTAAAAAAATAACAAATTTACCCAATGCTTTAAATAAATAACATACAGAATAGAGGCGCTTTTAAAAAGTTATAAATAACACAGGAGAGAATCAATTGGCAAGTGGTAATTAGTTAAATACAAATGGAAACCATAAAAGCAACTGTGAAATAACCCAAGAATGTCAGACATAATGTGAGTTCATGTATAAAAACAGAAAGAAACAAAGAAATTTGTCAATAACAGACTGACTTTGGGATCAAACATAACGAGAACCCAGCAAATCGTTCACCCCCAGACGTCATAACATTGCCCTCTGACCTTTGTTTCGCGCATGCGTACAGCTTGTTTACAAGCAGACGTTATAAACCACGTGACCAGCTAAAAAAAAATGGCGACGCGGGGAATTTTTTGACTTAAATACAAGAGACGTTTTCCCCCCGCTTAACTGGATGTCAATCGAACTCCTCGCACTCAGCTCCGCCGCAATTCACAGGCGGCTGTCATTGCAAAGTTTTACGCTTCAAGAATAACTTTTCTCTGCGTTGTCCAGCAACTTGAGTGAGAAATGTGAGTGCGGTGGTTGGGGAAACCCAGTCAGCTGTGTTTCATTAAGCGCGGGTTTGACGAAATAAGTAGGGCCAGAGATTTCTCCGTCTGCCCGTCCTTCGTTTTACTTTTTCTTGAGCTATTTTTTTTTTTTTTCTAGTTTGTTGTTGTTTACAGTCACGCAAGAGGAAACTTGAAATCTTGTCAGATTGTTTTGTCGCGGGCAAACATGGGGAAATGATCTTTTACTCACCGGATCATTCTGAAATATTCACACAAAGATCTCTCATGTGGGCCATTGTCCTGTGAGTGTGGGAGAGAGATCTGTCGTTCGTATCGTGGCCTAGAATACACCGCCAGGTGAAGAGGCTGTTATTTTGGCAATAAATTCTCTAGCTGTCGGAACAGGATAACAACTGATTACGTGTCCTGTAAGCAGTACATGAGTACATCTGACATTTCTAGCGTCCTGTGGTGTGATTAGTTATTTTATTTTTATGAGTCATGAGTTTTAATTTTTAATTACTGAATTCCCTACTGCACATGTTTTACAAAGTTTTTTTTTTAATTTATCGAAGTATTTTATTTGTTAGCCGGTTGCTAGATCAGTTTTGATACAGAGATCTATTTATCAGTGTTTGAAATGCTTTGTATGTAAAGTCAGTATAAAGTATGTGTCAGTGATAAAATCTGCAGACATAGACAGGATTTAGTATGTACTACTAATACTCTAGTTTTTATATTTATTTCTGGATTATTCATGTTTTCTATATATATATGTCTCTCCTTCTTAGTGCTCACCAGCTGTAAACTTAGTTGGAAAGTTCTGATTGTTCGGCCACTTCTGGATTTTAATCTTGTTTAAGAATTTCAAGTTTTGCATCCACATCTATTTAACGAATCTGAATTATTTGTGCGCAGACTGTTGGTGCCTCACCTCTCAGGCAGATGCACTATTATGACTTGAAAGGTAATTCTCCTGATTAAACTTTTGTAAAATGCTTGGAGGGAGCAGTTAGTCTGTCCCCCCCCCCCCCCACCCTCCTTTCCCATGGTGCCTGGACAACACACATGAAATTTAATGTCATATCTTTGCTACTTTCTGCTTCTTAGCTCCCATTGAAGCATAAAAGATCTCTTCTCTTTCTTCTTCTTCGTTCGCGTTCACCAGCTGTAAACTCTGGCGTAAAGTTCTGGTTGTTCGTCCACTTTTGGGCTGCAGTCCTGCTCCAGAACCTAGTGTTGCGTGTGCATCAGTTTTACAGATCTGATTCAATTGAATGCAGTCTGCTGGTTCCTTGCCTCTCAGGCAGATGCACTCCGACTTCAAAGGAAGCTTCCCAGTTAGTCGATTCTTACGACATGCTTTTGGGTAGGCAGTGGGTCTATTCTTGTTTTTCCCCACAATAGGGCCCCGGAACCCACACGGGGAGCCTCTTTAGTTTCATCACCTCTGTCAGCCACTACCTCAGAAAAAGCCCTTCCTTTATTTCCCCTCTGATGCACACGCAACACTCAGGTTCTGGAGCAGGACTACAGTTCAGTAGTGGATGAGCAACCAGAACCTTCCGCCAGAGTTTACAGCTGGTGAACGCGAAGAAGAAGAAGATTTTCCCATTTTGCTAATCTTTATGAGTTTTCTTCTGCTTACTAGTTTCATTCTCTGTTGATCATATCTTATTGCCCAAACATAAAAGACTAATTTTTTTGGGGTCATGTTTCATCATCTTCTTCGGGGTGAGGTGTAATGTTCGTTGATAAGCTCTGTCAAGAGCACTATTAAGACTGATGTTCATTTAATTAGGGCTGTTCTTAATGTCACTACTCCATCTTTTCTGAGGTCTTCCGCTTGCTCTATACCGGTTGTAACGTTTTAGTGTGGCTCCCTGTGGCAGATAGTACCAGGGCATTCTTGTTAGGTGTCCAGACCACTTTATTTGTTGTTCTTTGATGACCTGTAAGACTGGCTTTATTCCTAGCATTTGTCTGATTTCATGATTTCGTATTCTGTCTTTCCTTGAAACTCCTGCAGCTCTTCTATTTTATGTGATATTTTATCATCACGACAAGGAAAACCCTGTTTCTTCTATTTCACCCGGTCTCAGGTCCAAGATCTGGTCGGGCATTCCCCAGAAAGCTGAAAAGTGTTAAGGTGTCAAATGAGCTGACTAACCCTCACGGCCTCTATAACATTTGACTTTTCCCCCGTGTGGGTTCCGGGGCCCCATTGTGGGGAAAACAAGAATAGACCCACTGCCTTCCCAAAAGCATGTTGTAAGAGTCAACTAATTGGGGAGCTTCCTTTGAAGACGGAGTGCGTCTGCCGGAGAGGCAAGGAACCAACAGTCTGTATTCAAGAGAATGAGATCTGTAAAACTGATGCACACGCAACACTCAGGTTCTGGAGCAGGACTGCAGTTCAGTAGTAGACGAGCAACCAGAACCTTCCGCCAGAGTTTACAGCTGGTGAACGCGAAGAAGAAGAAGATTTGACTTTTCCAGGAATTCCTGATGAAATCTTAGAGCTCTCAAGATGGGTTGACATAAAATAAAACCGGAAAGCCTACAAAAACATGAATATTGTATTCTCTAGATTTTGTACTTGCTTTTCCTTAAAATCATTTGAAGTTGTTTTCTTTACCTTTGCTCTTTGTTGTTTTATAGAAAAACCGTTAAATGATTGGACTTTTGTTTTCAGTTATCTTCGTTCTGTTATGATTGTGGTTTTTCATGATCTGTTTTTTCTTCAACAAAATGTCAGCAGAGTGGTGCTGATTACATACAGCCAAAGCTAACATACTGTTGTGAAATCATACCTCACTGAACACAGTGGAGAGACAGGCTCAGGCTCCCAAGAGTGACTGACATATGCCAGGTGTCATCACAGGTGTCATTTTGCGCACAATTTTGGATTATTCTGAATCATTGTTATAATGGATAACAATTTCAACATGGGCGGAAAACATCACATATTTGAAAAACCTGGTTCGGATATTAAAATGACTGGATACCTCCGGAAGTTGAAGGCAAGTAGTCGTTTGTATTTGTTGTGCTTTATGTTGTTTATAGTAGGGCTTCTTCTTAAAGCAAGAGCTAATAGTCTACATTTGATGCCAGAGAGCCTAGCATATCATACCACAACATCCAGCTTAAAAATAGTGGTGATGGAGGCGGTCATTGCAGATTTCTGCTGGCTACAGAACACAGCTTACAAACACATCGTGATTGTTACTGACTCAGAAAGCATGCTGAGGAAGGTCAGGAGTTTCAGCCAGATCGGCTGGCTCTGCAAAAATTAGTGAAATACTGATCCTTATGGAAGCATATGTACCATTCAGAGGAGCAAATTGATCATCACCGTATAGTGAGAGTCATTCAGTGAGGGGTGACGTAAGAATCTGGCAGAGGCACGATGCTCTGAGGAAAAGCAGGACGGACATACAACCAGACTGTTACTGGTGCCATTGGTGCTAGAACTGGAACTTTTTACTGCCAAAGATGCACTAGTATGGCTTCTCGAAGACTAAAATACTTTAGGTGTTGTGTACACCATATTGATTTGGAGACAAGCTAAGTTTTCTCTGGGGCCAAAATGTGGAAAATGGGTATCTTCCTGGCAAAGGCCAGAGCACCAGATTAGAAAGGTCACAAATACAATATTGACAATAATCTGCATGCTTCAGCGGTCCACCATTGAAAAGCCCGGGTCTACGGATACAGTAGGGAAACAAAGAGAATGACAGCTCAGACACAGCTGTCTCAAATATGAATTGTCTTTGTTGTGAATCAGTAAAATCTGTGACATCAGATCTCTCTAGGATACAGCAGCCAACAAAGAAAGTGAACCCACCAGAGAGGCCTGTACTACCTCTGTGAACTGAGCGAGCCTGTTGTTGCTGACAATGCACTATAGTCTCTTCCTGCATGTAACAGACATGGGATCAGTGTACCTGTTTAGTTCAAGATCACGGCAGACAAATCTGTGAGAAAAGTTGGCCCAGGGTACAGTGTTTGCATTCTGTGTTCTCTGATCCTGTCTCTGTTAAAGTATATTGTATTTTTGGTGCAGATGCACACTTGTTTGTCTGTAATGGGATGTTAGCATGTGGGGAGCTTCCATCCTGGATCTGCAGGTGGGTTTCAGGGTCCCATTTTATGAGGAAAAAGAATATACCAACTAGGGCTGTACCGAATAGTGATTTTTACTATTCGGCCGAATAGGAATAGTGGAACCAACTATTCGGCCGAGTACGAATACAAATAGTGCATTGTGTTAAAAAAATTTCTATAAAAAAACATGCTCACACACATTCATAATGTCAAATATACGCTGAACTTTTGCTTCACATAAAGTAGCACAGAATAGTCATCATATACTTTAGCATTCTGAGCTTGAGGTTTACTGCTGCAGATATCACTCGCCTCCATTCATCTCTCTGGCTGGCCTTCTCTTCACAATATGTTACACCAGTTGTCTGCAGGTCTGACTGGACATTATCTCTCGAACTTCTTTTTTTGTCTGCCTCGTTGTCTATGCCCATTCCTCTCTTAGGTGTATACAGTTTTACTTCTCTTGTCATCTGACATTCTTTCAATATGCCCCAACCATTTTAGTCTGTTTAGTTCTCATGATGCCAGTGATCAATGGTGATTTAAACAGATTATGTGTTACGTTGTTGCTTCTCACTCTCCATTCCCCGCTGTTAGCATCTTTGATATGTCCAAAAATTTGTCGTAAGACTGTTTTCGAAAACCTGTAGTAAGGCCTCATCTCTTTTATTTCTGCTTCAAGTTTCAGAGCCATATAACACAACTGGTCTTATCAACGTTTTGATTTTGGTGTTGCGAGACAGCACTTTCACTTAAGCAGATGTTGAAGGGCATAGTATAGTTTATTTCTAGATTGTTATCTAGATTGTATTTCTTCTTTCAGCAAGTTGGAGCCGTTGAAGTTTGCACCCAAGTACTTATTTGTTTCAGTTCGTTTGATTTTCATATTATCAACTTGGATGTGGCCGGAGTTTATATTCTTTCCATGTCTAGTTATCATTCGTACAGAATAGTAAACATTTAAAAACATTTTATGTTTTGAATCCTCCAGTCAGTCTGTGGTAACTAATAACTAGGAATGAAAGAATCCTAAGTATTATACAAATAACTAAACTTGGAAATTGTCACTGACAGCTTAGTTAATGCATGAAAGCTGCATTAGCTTTCAACAAAACCAATCGTTCCATGTTGTCAGTATTAGGGCCGTGTATGCAGAAGCGCGTGTAAGCTAACTACTATTCGTATTTGGCCCGACCGCAACTATTCGGCCGAATAGTCAATAGGTCCACTATTCGGCCCTGAAGCGAATATTCGGTACAGCCCTAATACCAACTGCTCTTTGACATAGAATAGGACTAATTTAGGATTTGCTGAAGTTGCATGGGTTTGTGTGTTTGGCCAAAATGTAGATATCACAGCCTATATGTAAACTACAACAAAATGTTCCGCATGCCTGGGGGTGCTAAGCCTTGTTTGAGTGCATAATAAATATTTTAAGGATGATAAATACATTTAAAATAGTATGAAATATGTTAAGATACATAAAAGATAATTCATATATGTTGTGGGGGGGGGGGGGGGGGTAATTCAGCTCAAGCCCAACCCCTCAGGGTGGCAGAGCTCCCAAGTTGTATTGTCATGCATAAGTTGTATCCTGTGTCACTTGTCGTGTTGGTAGATCCTAGCTCTTGGTCGTTCGTGTCAACTGGATGGCACTAGGATAACGTCCCTATCATGATAAGTACCCTAAAAATGGTGTCAACTGTTAGACATTTACATATACTATCTAATGGCCTAATGGAATGTGGTGACTAGTTGAGCTTCCATCAGAGACAGTTACCAGAGACATTATACAGACCCTCGATGGTATGAGGCTTGGTTGAACCAGGTAAACACAAAACATCACACAACATTTGGTGTGATGCTTTCAGTCTTCTAGTCACTGCATTCCACCTTTAATCGCCCAGCACTGCTTCTGTTAACTTTTGCAGCATTTTTTGTTCCAAATGTATTGGTGTTACCTTTCCTTTGGAGTTAACAAAGCAGCATGGGAGAGAGATTCTGCTGTATGAGCAACACATGGTCTTTACAGTACTGCCCAGGCTTTGTGCTATCAAGAGGAGTTAACTTCCTCGCTGGCCTTTAGTAGATCTTGGAATTGGTCATTGTGGACTGTGGATTCCTATGCCTGTCACACAGTGTAATACTGTCTTCTTATTCTGTCACACAGTGTAATACTGTCTTATTATTCTGTCACACAGTGTAATACTGTCTTTTTATTCTGTCACACAGTGTAATACTGTCTTATTATTCTGTCACACAGTGTAATACTGTCTTATTATTCTGTCACAGGGTGTAATATTGTCTTCCTATTTCTGTCACACAGTGTAATGCTGTCTTCTTCTTTTCTGCCTTTATCAGATGTAAACTTGTCGAACAGTCTGGTCTCATCCACTTCTAGACTTTTGTCTTCTTCTAGAACCTGAGTTTTGCGTGCACCTCCGTCTCTATCTGACCACACTATTTTGGGGGTCTCCTTTCAGCTCACCTTGTTCACGGACATGTTTGTGTAAAGTAGGCCGGTGTATGGCCACTGTTTGCTCAAGGTCTTGGGCGGCCCCCATGTCCGGTAACTAGTTTGGGCTTGTTTGACAAGTTGGCTGCAGTGTAACACCATCTTTTATTGCTTGCCTCTACCTCCTCTTGTCAGACTACATGAGGAGCAGAGGCTGTGTTTTGTTGTAGGATATTTGGCAGTCAGTTATTTCCGTAGAACTTCGTTGTACTTGAGTCTTCTGACGTCTGTACTATCTCACAGGGCAGCTTCATCTTGTCTCGGAACACGGGGTACACGGAAAAGTCCAGTATTATGTGGGCGTTATGGTTTGAAATAACCACCGGCTAACGCTAACCGTAATACCCCTGTAATATTGGGCATTATCGGGGATTCCGATGATCCCCGTGTTTAGGGTCGGCTAAAATGAAAGTACCTATTCCTGTTCTGTTCGATTACTGTTTCGCGTCGTCAATCATGTTCAAGATAAGGGAAACATGTTACTTATGACATTACCGCCCTTTTTACTGCGCTGTATGTACACTGTTGGCCGCTCCTTTCGATTGCTGCTTATTTATAGTTTTGGATTAAAAAATATATCTGCCTGTCTGCGCTGCTGTATTTGTGGAAATGTTTAGATACGCACGATTCAAAGCGATCACGAGTGCGCGGCATTTGTGCCCATCCCCGCATAGATATCGGACAGTACCAAAAATAGTTGCCTCCATTTGACCTTTAACCCGCAGTCTGTTTTTAACTATGTTTTTATGGCCCCCACGTGATGGCAGCCATATCCGGTGCGAGGTAAACAAACACCAACAGTGAGTCTCAGGTCCGTTCTCCCGGTGCGGTGACTGACTGGCTCCAAAGTTTGAGCTACCCCCTGGGGGTGGGTAAACAACTCTATGTGTGGAATAAGATCAAGTGTGAACGCTGGAGAGACCCACGCCTCTAGCCAAGCTTTGCCTGGATAGTTTGTACTTGTCGAAGTTGTTACTGGAGGGGGATTACAAACATACTAGGGAGGCGTAGCGCGCCGCGGTCATTGAACTCCAGATCCCCCGAGACTTGATTGATCGCCTTGTTGTTGGTTGGTGGCAGTTACTTCCAGTGTTCCGGCACCTCTACCCAACACGTAGGCAAACGACGTCTGCATATAGTATTTCACTCGTATTCTGTTTAAGTCAGCGCTTGGCCCTTTACCAGCGTCGCGGAAAAACAAGTTTCTTCTTCTTGTTCGTCCACCCCTGTCACAGAACCTGAATAGTGCTTGTACGTCCGTTTTACATATATGACGTATTTATTTGCAGATTGTTGGTTCTGTACCTCTCAGGCAGATGCACGGCCCTCAGTCGACTCTTACGACATGCTTGTTGGGTAGGCAGTGGATCTGTTCTTGTTTCCCCTCACTGGGGCCCTGAAACCCTCACGAGGATTTTCCGACTATTATTTCGAAAGTACTCAATAATTAACTTGGTTCTTCTTTTGCAACTACACACTCGTTAACCTTTCACTCATGCTTGCTATAGCTAGTCTATGTTTCAGGGGTGTCACGTTGTATTGTCTCCCCTGCTATCAATGGCGATGACGCAAGTACTATATTACATGATGTAACCGCTTTTAAGGACCCGATATCTAGAACGTCGCCGGCCGCTGCTCACAACAACGAGTAAAAACTCAGTGTCGCCGGCCGCTGCTTAAAACAAGTAACACACAGCGCAGAATGCTTTGTGTAGACAAAAAAAGTGACACCCCTCTAACATAGACTAGCCTGTGTCACTAGTGAGAAAGCATGAATGAAAGCCCATTACGCTCTTTTTGGCCCGGACTTAGTTAAAAAGTTCCATTAATTGGACCAAGAAGAAGAAAAACACTGACATCCTAAATCAGACTTGCCAGACTGGTGACCTTTAAGCTTTTTGCCGCCCTTTGCAGTCACACCTGCGGCCTGCACAAAGGAAATCTTCTGCAGTCAGTTTTATTTTAAAATTCTGATTAGTTGTGTGTCCTGACAACCAGACTTGACCCATATGGCCCTCGAGGAACCCTCAGTTTGACGTGCCTGTCCTTCTCGTGTGGGTTCCGTGGCTCTGTTATAGGGAAAACAAGAATTGACCCACCTATCTACCCAAAAGCATGTCGTAAGAGTCGACTAATTGGGAGCTTCTTTCGAAGTCGAAGTGCGTCTGCCTGAGAGGCAAGGAACCAGCAGCCTGCATACAAATGAGTCAGATATGTAAAACGGATGCAGACACAGCACTCAGGTTCTGGAACAGGACTGCGGTCCGAAAGTGGATGAACAACCTGAACTTTCCACCAGTTTACAGCTAGTGAACGTGAAGAAGAAGAAAGACGTGCCTGTCCTAAGTAAAGAGAACATCGAGAGAGAATTGACATATACAGAGCATCCTGTTCTGAAGGCTATCGTATTTCGGCCATATGAAACCTTGTGGTGACCTGGAGATAACGGCGGCGGTGCAGGGTGCTGTTACCGAGAAAACGAGGCAGAGGCAGATCACCCGCTAAAGTGGAAGCAAGACTTTGAAGATTTTACAACAGCACACAGAGCTGGGCAATTTGTTAGAGAGACGTTCAGGTGTGCTAGGATGAGAGCGACGTTTTGTATAAAGGACTTGTTCATTGGTGACGATGATGAATAATTAACCTGGATCATCTTCTCTCCGATCTCGAGCAGATATTTCAGATCCACGCACGCCGTCTCTCTGACATTGTAATAAAGTTACACATTACTTATATTATTTAGCGCCCAGCTGTTGGTACCTTTACATCCGATGTGTTGCTTACAGAACTGTCATATCAAAATTTGTCAGGCGACTTTCTCTGGCATGTGTTAACCTGATTAGCTCACCCGAGTTGTTTAGCAGAACTATCCACGGCTTGACCGAGTGCATTCCACACACGTGTGTACATTATAGGGGATCGCCATGGCGAAATGGTCAAGCAGTTTGCCTCATGGTTGAATGGACGTGGTTTCATTTTCTAACTGTCTTTCGGTTTATGAGTGCAGTTTAAATAGAAATCCTCTGGGATCGTAGCTGAAGTTTCGGAGTTCGTGCTTTGTGCGATGCTCTTAGCAGGCGTCTAGCCATTCTGTGGAGAGAGTGAGCCGTATGAGATATACTCCAGTGCGTTTAAATTGATCCTCTCGACTTTAATCTTTTAACCATCTACTTTGGGGAGCAGGCAATCGTCGGGTTCCCCACCATAACTGTGATATATGGTTGAACCGGGGTTTAGTCCTGTTGGGTTCCCATCCGAATAGTGACTCTTAAAATCGCAGAAAAATCCCAGAGGAAAGAGACAAAAGCAATGAGTATTACAATACTGACATCTTCGACTGTTGCATCTATACTGACTCACCAGAGTAGGCTCGCTTCGACGCCATTGCTGTTATTTGTAAACACCCGTCACGTTTGATGTTTAAAGCTTACGTTAGAGCACACACAGGCACGCATACTCTACACAGGATTTTTGACTGTTATGTTTCAGGCCAACCACACACCGTCATGCTGAAACCGAGTTTAGTACTTGTCGAAGCCCTCCATTTTACTTACACGCGTGAGGCATGCGTCGTAATTTGAATGGATATTTGTAAACACTATTTCCCTTCGTCTTTTTCTTAAAGTACATGGCATGGCGTCGGTAGTCGTGTTTATCCACAACCTTCTTTGTACAGGTGTGATTTTCTTTGTAAAAGACAGAAGGTTGTGATGTCTTTCTGTGAGAGCAGTGGCCTTACTGGACTGGGTTGTCCTAGCCATTGTGTTCAGAGGCATCGTCTGCCTAACAGAAGAATTTGAGCAGTTTGATTTCATTCAAAGGAGATAAAAAATTGTGTTAGGTTCACGTTAATCTCCCCAAATAGAGTAGGTCACTTTTTATTTACAAGTTTGTTGTGCTGGTCGACTTTCCTGAGGGTTACAGGTGTGTCCTGCCTTGTTGTTTGCTTTCTGTGATGTCTTGCATTTAGGTTTTCCTTCCGAGAAAGAGAATGCCTGTGACATAGGTTGCAGCACTCTCTGGAGGAGGGGTTGTGTTAGGACCAGTTTCTCCATGTTTTTGGAGTCTTAAAAGCGCTAGCGTGCTGAAATATACAACACGCGATATCAACCGCATTGCGTAACATCCACATAACCTTGTGCCAAGGTGACATGTTCAGGAACTATCAGTCAAAAGTGAGCAAGTGTGTATATGGACAAGTCGTGGGGAAACCAACGTTACTTTTACCAAAAATTGTACAAATAACACAAAAATGCAATCCATGTACGTATAATTATTGTGCATACTGTTAAAGATACTGCGAGTACTGTATGCTCTGTTTCATCAGCTCTGGGAACTTTTGGACTCTAGTAATGTTGGTCAGTAACCTTGAACTGAAATTCGACTGTATAAGTAAATAGAAATTTAAAGTAAATAACTTTTACCATTACAGTCGAGTCTGGATAAGTAAAAGTCGCAGGGACCTAAGCAAATGCTTCCACTTATCAGGATTTCTGCTTATCCAGACAACACACAGAGAAAATTGCCGGGACTAAGCTGGTCATGTCGACTTAACCGAAATTCGACTTATCCGAGTTCCACTTAAGTGGACTCGACTGTATTATGTTTTACTTTATGTGTGTGTGATCCTAAGTGCCGATAGTCGTAAGTTAAGGAGAAGGTGTACTTTGATCCAACTCGACTGAGTGTGTGGTGACAAATGGACCGTCTCACTGATGTTGTAATAAGCAACTGACCCAACAAATTCCGCTCACCGATACGCTAGACTTTGCCCTTTGACCCAAGGTTAGCGTGATGTACACACGTTGTTTTGCTGCCGTTCTGCCGAACGGACATGTTACCGTACTTGTCTGCATAACAGTTATGGACGTAAATGTAGTTTGTTGTTAAAACTACTACATTATCCGAGGAGCTGAGTGGTCTCGATGTATAGAATCCGTGTCGAGTGCTGGAGGTCCTGGTTCAACACCCGGTACAGGCTGGAATTTTTTCACGTGGACTTCTAGTAATTTCCCCTGGTCTCTTGTAGTAAGATCGGACCCCCGTGTGAATTGTTGTGCACGTAAAAAAAAAAAAACTTTTGCAGTTGGAAATTGAAAAAATTAGCCTAACGGCACTGCCCGGCCAAAATTTGGAGTTGAATAAATACTCAAAGTATTTCAGGATCCCCGCCGGTGCAACGGAGTTTAAGCACTGCGCTGAGATTCTTCAGACTCAGGCTTGAGCTAGAAGTAGAATGAAGCCCTTATGGGTTACACCCGTTTGCCATGACCTGCTGCCTCTCCTACAAGCATGTCGTAGGAGTAAACTAACTGGAGACTTCCCTCGAAGTCGAGTACATCTGCTCGTGTGGCAAGGAGCAACCAACAGCATACAAATAAGCGAGTAGAACGGGTGCTACACCACAAAAACTGCAGGCCCTGGCACAAAGCCACAATAATCCAAATGGACGGAACAACCAAGACTTTCCGCAGGAGGCTTATCACAGCCAGGGGGAACCAAAGAATAAGAACCAAGAATTGTAAGATACTGACACATAGGAAGTAGCGCGTCCCTCATTATATTCCTCATTTTCACAGTTGTCATTCATCTTGTAACTCATTGTCCCTTGTACCCGTCTCGGAAAAGAGAAACCGTGTTGACATGGGCACTCTTGTGGGATTTCTCGCTTGCTAGGGAAAAACCCGAAGCAGATAACGTCTGTTACCAGTGTTAGGAGAGAGTGGTTCGGACGAATAGTTTCACAAACAGCACTTCCCCGGAGACGTCTTGATTTCTTGGGGATGCTGCACAAGTGGCGTATCGGTTTGGATCGTTGGGGGTTCAGCAAGCGATGTGTACTTCTACCACTACCTAGTTCGACAAGGAAGTCTTTTCAAGGATTTCAAAAATTTGGGTTTATCTTTGAAAAAATAAGGGATTTCAACGTTATTTAGTTTATTTGAAAAATAAATGAAAATGACAAAGTCCAGTCACAAGAGAGTTTGAGTGGGGCGGGCAGTGTTACAGCATTTAACCTCAAGGGTTGGAAAGCGCAGAAGATAAAAAAATAAGTTAACACCGATGTGGTGGGAACCGAAAGAGTTGATGTTCCCCAGCCCTTGTAGTTGGCCCGCGGGGGTAGGTTTGCTGGTAGGGTTGAGGGAACAATTAGTATTTTCTGGCACACACTGGCGGGGTTTTCTAAATTTTTGATGTGCTTCCCCCCACAGTGTTCCTAGTGTAGCCTTTTTTTTGCACCAGCAGTGTTACCACTTTGGGTGTGTACACCTTTTTTAGAGTTTCCCTGCATTTAGATGGGTTTTTTACGTTTAAGGGTAGTTGTTTTTAGTGTTTTCATTTTGGAGGAATTTTTAAAAATTAAAATAAGAAACAGGTACATTTTTACCCCCTTTTAATGATATTTTTAAATAAAAAAACGGCCTGAGTAGGAAAAGGGTTCAGGTATCGCCCCTTCTTTTCGCGTTTACCGCTGTAAAAATCTGGCGGAAATTTGGTTTTGTTTTCCATACTGAATGCAGTCCGCTCAGAACCGAGGTTGGTGTGCATAGTTTTACAGATCCAACTCTTGAATACAGGGGGCTGTTGGTTCCTTGCCTCTCCCCAGATGCACTCGACTTCAAAGGAAGCTCCCAATTAGTTCGACTCTTACGACAGCTTTGGGGGGGACAGTGGGCTATTCTTGGGGTTTTCCCCCCA
>CAJHNH020001347.1:0-76815 GCA_905116865.2 Candidula unifasciata
CCCGCTCCTCCTCCTCCAACTCATTCTCCTTCTCTTCTCTCCATCATCCCAGTCTCCTTTTCTTCCTCTCACTCCGCCTCCTCTTTCTTCTTCTTCTTCTTCTTCTTCTTCTTCTTCTTCTTCTTCTTCTTCTTTCTTCTTCTTCTTCTTCTTCTTCTTCTTCTTCTTCTTCTTCTTCTTTTTCTTCTTCTTCTTCTTCTTCTCACAACGCATTATACGCTCTTAACCATCTCAAGCGCAAAGAAAAAGAAAAGAAAGAAACAATCTACTCACAGTACAGCTATCAACACCGCCCTCGGGATAGCCAGCACACATCATGTGTTCCAGGAAGGTGCTGCCATAGTAATCTTCACTGGCGCACGTGCTGGCGTTGATGATAGGCACGGCCGCCTGCTTCAGTTTGCCAGCACAGCATGTGTCTGAGGACATGTCACGAAAGGGCAAACTTTTACTGTGAGGGGGCCTTCTATCAGAAGAGACCATAATCAGCTCATTTATGACTACCATTTTCCTGACCGTCAATAACAATGTTGAATGTTGAATTAAGAATCGACATCACAGCACTCAAGACACTTCGACAAGCGCTCTATCCCCATCTTCAGCAGCAAACAAAGAGTTCCAGTTCAGATGGCACCAGTAACTGTCTGATTGTATGTCTGTCTCGCTTGTCCCTTGGGTGTTTAACTTCAGCCAGATCTTCTGGTAACTCCTCCCAGCGCCATTCTTTTTGTGCCATTCTGTTCACTGCACCCAGTGGTGCAGAACTTACCAGTCTATCTGCCTGTTTCTTTCCCAACACACCGGCACACCCTGGAGAAAGTATCCAAAGGACGCTAACTACCCGTGACCTCTGAAGCGACGCTTGCTACTCTGCATGGAGAATGCCATGTTCTTTGAGTCATCTAGAATCACGGCCTGTGTGTACAGCTAGTTTTCAAACTAGCGGAAGGCAGCATTGACTGCCTCCACCTCCATTCTCAAACTAGACGTTCTGAATTTATATGCCGGGCTTTGCTGCACTGTGCGACGTCCATTCGCTTTTCTGTGTACCTCCGTGCGCTTCGCCTGCCTCTCAAAACAGAGCCATCTGTGATCGTGAATAACAGTGCAACAGGAATATTAATCTAGTCGTAAAAAATGTCTGGATCTCCCACTCTTCCTCCTACACCAATGTAATTCAGAATTTTTGAATCGCCACACAGGAATGACTTTCTTGGACTCGCGCATTTGAAATATTGAATTTTGAAACGAAAGAGAAAAAGATGACAATACACGGTTACTCACTCAAAGTCTCCCCCCATCCACTGATGTAGCACAGTTGCCCAGCTTGAACTGGGTCTGCAGGCAGACAAGCCAGGCTAACGTAATCAGTTAAGTTGAAAGGCTCTCTGAGCTTGATCAGAGCAATGTCGTTCTGTGTGGTACTTGTGTCGTAATCACGGCGTTTGAACACCTGATCAAAGGCTCGAATCTGCTGGCGTGGGTCCGGTGTGAGCACTTGGTGTCGTCCACCAATGACGGACATATCAGCCCAGTCCCGAGAATCGATGCTGGGGACAGAGAGCAAATAATTCTGGGTGCTTTCTGGTTCTTAGCCGACCACAAACGTCTGTTTTCGGGACAGCCAATACCCCAGAATGATGTCACGGGTTTTCCGTGTGTGTGTGTGTGTGTGTGTGTGTGTGTGTGTGTTTCCGTGTGTTTCTTTGCTTTAGCTCTCTTCTTCCAAGACGAAGGTTTTCGCGCATTAACCTAATCCTAACCCTAACTCTAACCCTAACCTAACCAAAACTATACGCTTACCCTACCACCCCCTGAAATATTTGACTGTCCCGTGATATGTGAATTTCCCCTGTTTGTGGTTGGGTAATAAGAAAGTACCTAATTCTGTTCTTGTAAAGATCGCAAGTGTTTGATGTGGGTACTTTCTATATATTCTTTAATTTACAGTTAAATATTTAACGCAATTGTTCCCCATTGTTCAATAATTAGTTTAACATTCACTGGTAAAAGTGGTATTTAAAATATCTCACCATCATCATCATCGTCGAATGCCTTGTCTACTGGCGTGGGTGATCATGCTTCTTTGTCAACTGATGTGGGTGCTGCGTGTATCAGTTCTGCTTTGACAATCTGCCTCCCCATTGACAAAAGGCTGTCAAGAATCTTTTCCTGTTGTCTTTTTCTGTCTTCTTTCCACAGATCTTTCCAGTGATTAGAACATCTAGGAGTTTCCCTCTCCTCATATTTTGACCAAACAATAATGACTGTCTCTTTCTGATGTTTATGATAAGTTGTCTTCGATATAAGGATTGTTCTGTAAAAGCACATCTCTGAGGCCTCAAGATATCCTTCCAGAATTCAAAGCCATTTGTTAGTGGCTCTACATGCGAGAATTATTTTTCTAACCTTCAGTTCATCATTTTATAAAAGTTTTTTTTTGTTTTTTTAATGACAAGTTCAAGATAAGCAGATTTGTTGAGATACGGCTAATGACCAGACAAATACATTGTCTTTTTGAGAACAAAAATGCCGAGAATACATCTTAAAGACAGACAATCAACTAGGGTAGAACTTCAAGAAACATGTGTAGCGCAAGTATAGGCATTAGGAAAATTAAACGTAACGAGTAAGGATATTTTTGTTATGAGGAGAAATTAGCCCGAAAACTTAGTGGCAACTGATGACCTCAGTGACAATTGATAACCTTAGTGTGACAATTGATGACCTTAGTGTGACAACTGATGACCTCAGTGACAACTGATGACCTCAGTGACAACTGATGACCTCAGTGACAACTGATGACCTTAGTGTGACCATTGATGACCTCAGTGACCACTGATGACGTTAGTGTGACAACTGATGACCTTAGTGTGACAACCGATGACCTCAGTGACAACTGATGACCTCAGCGACAACTGATGACCTTAGTGTGACAACTGATGATCTCAGTGACAACTGATGACCTCAGTGACAACTGATGACCTTAGTGTGACAACTGATGATCTCAGTGACAACTGATGACCTCAGTGACAACTGATGACCTTAGTGTGACAACTGATGACCTCAGTAACAACTGATGACCTTAGTGTAACAATTGATGACCTCAGTGACAACTGAAGACTTCAGTGACAACTGATGACCTTAGTGACAACTAATGACCTTAGTGACAACTGATGACCTTAGTGTGACAACTGATGACCTTAGTGTGACAACTGATGACCTTGGTGAGAATTAATGACCTCAGTGACAACCGATGACCTCAGTGAGAACTGATGACCTCAGTGACAACTGATGACCTTAGTGACAACTGATGACCTCAGTGAGAACAGACGAAAAGAAAGACAAGATAATTAAACAGATGCTTTAGTCTCATAATCAGAACAAGAAAACGCATTCGACCCGAGCCTGGCTTCTCTTGGGGCATGGCAAATGACAACAGCCTACGTTTATCTGTACGCTGAATAGTGACCACGGACACAATTTGTGTCGAAATGATTCTTTCATGAAAGCTGTTGGGCATATCAGCTACAATTATTGTGCTTCAGGTGTTTACATACAAAATAGCTAGGATAAGTTTAAAAAAAGGTAAGGGTTATTTTTCACGCTTTGAGGCATATTGAGCATATACGGCTATACCTATATTTTATAGGCCAATCGGCATTTGGTGGATGATGTGGTAACTATCACGCCAGCCGCCTTTACTTCTCAGGACTGCACCAGGTACCCATTCAAGGCTGGGTCGACCTGGGAGACAAGGTCATTTCTGAAGAAAGCCCGAGAACGTAAAACAGCAAGGATACGGATTGGTTAAAACAGGACAGCGTTGAGAAGATTAAGCTTTGTGTAGTGAACAACTGAACCTACCTGTCAAAACAGTGAGCCGCAGTGAGCACCCATTGTGGCAGTAGCAAGGTTGCCCCGCAGTCGTGCGTGTTGACTACAACTTTTGAGTTGACGATAGACAAGGTCCATGGCCAGGAACCTTCCACTGCTTCAGTTCCCCCCACGATTCTTGAGAAGGTTGCCTGAATGGCTGGTCGCCCACAGTTGGAATTAGAAGCTGATGGCAGAAATAAGAAATAACCTTGTCAAACCATTTGTGAAGAAGATCAGTACTACTATGTAAATGTAATCTTATGAAAAGACAAATTCTTTGCAACCTTCCAAGTATCAGTTCAGATATATAAAACATACATTGTTGACGCTGCTTTATGTTATAAACATCAGTGGGATAGTGGCTAGGTTAATACGCTTGCTTTCCATGACCAGATTCTCGATCGAAATTTTGGTGTGTTTTTTTTTTTTTTTTTCCTTTATCAGAGCTAGCACAGATACAAAAGGTGTTGTCAAAACTTGGCCATACTTAAAAAAGTTCTTCCTATTTTTTTTTTATTTTTCGCGTTCACCAGCTGTAAACTGGCGGAAAGTTCTGGTTGTTCATCCACTTCTGAACTGCAGTCGTGTTCCAGAACCTGAGTGTTGCGTGTGCTATCAGATCTGACTCATTTGTATGCATATTGCTTGTTCCTTGCCTCTCAGGCAGACGCAATCTGACTTCGAAGAAAGCTTCCAATTAGTCGACTCTTACGACATGCTTTTGGGTAGGCAGTGGGTCTGTTCTTGTTTCCCCCCACAATAGAGCCCCGGAACCGGGGGGGGGGGGGGGGGGGGGGGGGGGGGGGGGGGGGGGGGGGGGGGGGGGAGTTCAATAAATCAAACTAGTCGCGATACAGCAGATTTTACGTTGTTAGTGACAGCCCCTGTGAAGTTAACGCGGAATACTTTTTGAGAACCTCTGCTGTAAAAGATCAGGAAGTCGATGAATTAGGGGCTTGAAGAGACGTTTAAATCTTTCGTTCCAAAGAAATGAGTAATGAGGTAAATTTGTGAATTCTATGTTTATGTTTATTCGACGGATCAACATCATGGCCAACGAGTGTAACCCATAAGTGCTCCTTTCTACTTCTAACTCAAGCCTAGTGCACGAACTCCGTTGCACCGGCGAGGATCCTGAACATTGTAGTGTTGAGGTAGATGTAATTTACATTGTAAGTATCTTGTGTGTGCTCTTTCCAATGCCTTGTATACAATACTGGTCTTTGTTTTCCTCAAGGTTGTTCTTGATATTATCGTTCCGTTTTCTGTGTGATCTCTGTTTTCTGTGTGATCTGTTTTTTGTTTGATTTTTGTTTTCTGTGTGATCTTTGTTTTCTGTGTGATCTCTGTTTTCTGTGTGATCTCTGTTTTCTGAGTGATCTCTGTTTTCTGTTTAATCTCTGTTTTCTGTATGATCTGTTTTTTGTTTGATTGTTGTTTTCTGTTTGATCTTTGTTTTCTGTGTGATCGCTGCCCCTTGCTCTGTGTCCATTATTAGTCTTTGGGATGGTTCTCTGTGGCCGTTGTTGTTGGCAGGTATGAGATAATCTTGTGAATTCTATCCGTCGCTAATATTTGAATAGATTGGTGAATTGACACCTCACGTCGTTGGTCTCTGCAGACAAATACCAACACCTGTATCACAAACAAGAAGGCCGCAAACACAACGATGCTACAAACCTCAGCCACAATAGCAACAACAACAACGTATATTAATGCCAAAACTTACAACAAATGAGTTCGTCCGTTCCATCAGGACAGTCATCGACTTGGTCACACACAGAACTGTAATTGATACACTGGGAATTTCCACACTGGAAATCCTCGTCCGGGCATTTCACTGAGTTCAAAGTCAATCAAATGTTATGCATGGGGTCGTCTGGGTAAAGGTTCGACATCTCAGCGTTCAGGACAAGCATATCACCCTCTTCAACAGCTAGCGAAGAGTCTCCTGATGGTACCCGTTGTTCACTGATTAACTACTCGGAATGCCTTCGCCCTCGGGTCTAAAGAACCCACAGACACTCCCCCCGTAGCATCATTCTCTCCAGGTGTGTTTTTTCAGTATTTTGCATTTTCATTGTTACCTCGTACCACAAGGTAGAGACCGCGTTAGCACAGTCGATAAGAGGCTCGCTTTCAAATCCAGCTGCGACTCGCTGCAGCCCACGGTCGGTGTTCGAAACCGGGCCGTTCCTGTGGTTCACCCAGCTTCTAGGAAATGAGTACCAGAGTTGACACTCTGGGGTGAATGGAGGAACGTCGCTGTAGCTACAGAGTTACATGCGGACGGCGCACAGGCGGACAATTCTTTTCAGCTGTTCGTACTGGTGGCAGAGCACTTATGGTTTATAACCGTGTGCAATGACGCTGGTTCACATCTCCCGACTTTACCTTTACCTTTACAGGCTAGAGACCGTCTCTGTCTTGTGCATCTGCATCCCCCCCCCCCCCCCCCCCACCCTAATCCGTGGGGACAATCGAGCCAACCTATATGCCTGCTTATTCCAAAACGCGCCTTTATGGACCCGGGTAAAATATACAAGTAACTCCAAGCCCCTCCGACCTCTGGAATAATTGTACCCCTTACATAAAAAACGACACCTGATTCCATCTTCCTGAGCCTGGCTTATGTAAATGGCAGGAGTACAGGAACCCGAAACTCATACCACTCCCGCCCCCCCCCCCCCCCCCCCCCCTCCCCCTCCCCTAGACATTGTGTAAGAAGATTTGTTGCCGCTATTTGGCAAGTGCAGAAACAATTTGCATTTTTAACTCTATGTGTATAGCAGACTTTTGTCGTTCCGTTTAGATGGAGAATGTTGTTGTTAGATCTATCCTCCCTTCGGTGCCATTTTGTTCACACATCAGATCTTTTTAAAATGTAGCGTCTCTGTTGGTGGTTGTTGCTGCATTCTAATAGAAGAACCAAAATATTGAATGCTCTGTTTCCTCATTGGATTTGGTGAAAGGTTCTTCAACTGAGTATTTAAAATCAGGTCGGTACTATAGCTCTCACTTAACGGTGGTTTTACATGTCCAAATGTGTGTCTCTCCTCAATATATAGAAGACACAATGACACTCTGGATTGGCAAATTGTTGTGATGGTGGCCCGCAACTCCAACAACCATCCAACACCACTCCATGGATGAGGCAACTCAAGTTAAGGGTAGCTTGGATCTTCAAGGGCACAACCTGGTCAGATACCCTCACCATTTGCAAAGCTCCCAGACTAGATAGTGTCACTGTCCTAGTAAAATACAATGATTAGAGATCTGATTGAGAAAACAACACATGATGACACCCAATAAATATGAACCCTGGAATGAAGGACACCAACCAAGTCTCTGTGAAACAGAAGGAGGTTCAAGTAGCTGCAGAAATGAGAAGACACAGACACCAACAGGAAGACGCAAATAATGTCTCTGATCAGACTATCCTCCGGAATATTAAAGATCAGTTGCCATTTTCATGCATGACCTATAATCTCTGGCACAAAATTTTTCGGATGGCTGTAACGTCCTCTGGCTGTGGATGTAGCATCTCGAATGACGCCAAAAATCTAGGATGTCAGTTCCAAAGGCGGGAAAGATTCAAAAATAGGCAGGGTCTTGGATAGTGGTCTCAAATCAGCTGCGGGTATACCCGAATTATAGCTCATTCCATGTGGATTTAGGATTGAACGGGTACCAGTTCTGCTCTCCCAGTCTTAGACATTAATAAATGTGCTATTTTATTACATTACCCTTTAACCTTTTGAGGATGAAGCTAGCGTATCTCACCCTAGATTATACTAATAATCGCGTCCGTAATTAGCACGGAGGAGAACAGTATACCATACAGTGTTGTACTGGCGTCGTAACAACAGGGGTTAACGGTACAGAAAGCAGCTTACGCATTGATAGTGACAGTCACAATAGGCATATTTAAGATCCAAACTGGCAAACTCCGACTAGAATAGGTTGACAACAGCATCCATAATTTCCACCTAGAGAAACTATCTCACTGTGCTCAACACATCGAGAAACTAATAAAGAAAATGAAAGAGCAGACAGATTGTCTGTGTCTACATTTGTTAGTGAAGGAAGAAGTACGGCCAGGACAGACAGACTGAATACGCTACATTTCAGCAACGTTTAGACAAAGGAGTCAATGAACTGCTTGCCAAAATGGGTGTTAAACAAGAACAAACATGCAGAGTCAGTTGCAGAGCAAAGAAAGAAGATATGCTTGTCAACTGATGATTGGTACGCTAAGCTTTGTAACACTGAGATAATGCTGCATCAGAAGCACGAATGGGTGAGACTCATATGCTTTGATGTCGGGACGGATAATGAGTAACGAGTAACCTATTTGATCATGTTAAGACATATCGTTTCAACTACTGAAGCCATTCTTTAGGGCGTGGTAATTCTGAGTCAGGGGACTTCTGACAAATAAAAAACGTGAGTTTAACCAACCTGAAGGTGGGTGCTGTGCGTATGTCAAATTGAAGCCAATACCTTCAACCTGTGCATCGCTCCTAAATTTCAGGAGCACACGATTACTCGCAGATTCAATATCATAGGGCAGCTTTGTCCCACACAACCGAGCTATCTCAACCAGGCTGGAGTTTGTGCTGTCATGCTTTACAACTATTGTGGTGTTTCTATCATCGGATGCGCCGCCCATTTCACTGGCCTTGTTAACGTCGTACACACTTAATGAATCATACAAACATCCCCCAGAATCCTCCAGCTCAAAGTCAACGAACGTGAAGTAGAAGACGTTGCCTGGAGCCGCCTGTAGGATCCATTGACAGTCCAGCTGATTCCTGTAGGCGGCAGACTGACTGAACCCTGGGGATGTGATGTAACCTGATGCTGATGATAGCACAATGGGGTCATTGTTGCAGCCAAGGGGAGGTGGACCCAGAGTCGATGAGTTTGTTTCTGTTTTACAAAAAAAAAAAAAAAATCATTTTAAAACCAGCGCAGAGCTAAATGCAGCTGAGATGAATATTATCAAGCATTTCTATGTTAACATAAAATTAAAAATAACCAGTCCCCCGTGGTAGATTTTCTCAATACGATACAAGTCTATGAAATAAAGCCTCTAATAGCTTCGCGTCGCTAGATCAAAAGTTCAAACTGTATTTTGATTTCGTTGTTTATACCGCCCGCCGCCTTACGGTGCCGCCTGATGCGGTCGATCTCTGTATCATAACACGGCTCTGGCAATAACAGCACATGACTTAAGAACTCGCGGCGTCTGTGGCTAAAGCGTTGCGAGTCCAACTCGTAAGACAGCATACCGCGATCGAAACCCACTGCAGGCTGCGTGGATTTTTGTCGTGGTATGGGACTTCGCAGGTCGACCCAGCCTAAAATGGGTACCAGGATGGGCTGTCCTGGGAAAGTAAAGACAACCGGCGTAATGCTGACCACATTACCCACAGAGTGCTGATGGTCTGTAAAAATATGGGACGCTCTGCCCATATGCCCGATGCGCCGTAAGGCGTGAAATAGGAACTTTACTTTTTACTTTTTTTACTTAAGAACTCACACATTCTGTGTGGTTTTGTTGGTACGGGGACGGAGTAGCTATGTGCTGCCCCGTTTGCTGTGAAGATGAAACCGCGACTGACAGTCTAAAGGTAGCTTTAAGATGTATTTTGCCAGCACACAAAAGAGTTTTGTTTAAAAATTATAGTATTAGAAATAACACTACTTGTAGTCAATGCCTTTGGATTTTAATGTTAAAAAACTACTTTCAGCATAGTAGGGAACACATTTACTGACATTCTACAAGAACTCAACATGGAAGAAATCTGGCTCACAGAAACTGAAGCCGTTCGTCATGTTAGACATTCCGGCAGCTTAGAAAGAACAAGTCCAGGCACTATTGAAGCCTGTGTCAGTCTGACAGCCCGACTTGACTTGATATGAGAAAAAAAATAATAATAAACAGGGACTCTTCAAAATGGCCTTCTTTATAATTGAGTCCGTTGTTTGTGAGCGGTTTTTATTTGGATTTCTTGTTGTGGAGTGTTGGTCCGCCTGACCATTCCTTGTTGGGAGATTTCTGCTGCACTGGTTATTTGGGATGGGAATTCTAATAGTCCTGAGAAGGACAATTAGGTGGTGCCTGGGACGGCCTGGATCGGGTGGGTCTGACAGCCCGGGTTGGGGTTTTCTTTATAAAGGGGACTGAATATATGACATACTTCCGTTTTCAAGATGGCGACGACCGGATGTATTATCCTTCAACGACTGTGATTATGCCCAGATCGTTGTGTTTATTTCTAATTGATTTCTACTCTGTGCTTGTTTCCATCGCAGAATATGTCATGTTTTTCTTGAAAGTGGTTCCTGGAAGTAATTCTTGAAAGTAGTTCCCAGAAGTAGTTCTTGGAAGTACATTTTGAAAGTAGTTCTCGGATGTAGTTCTTGAAAGTAGTCCTTGGAAGTAGTTCTTGAAAGGAGCTCTTAGAAGTAGGGTATATTGTGATTGTGGTACATCGAAGCAGGACAGTGACCGTGTGAGATTGCCGCTTTGACCGGTAGGCCGTGCTGGCAATGTTTTGATAGCAATGGTCCCCTAACTGACAGGTCTAATGACACCAGCAGGGAACTGCATCTGTTCAGAGAGAGCGCTCGGGAAAAAAAACTGTCCCCACAAACGGAATAAGAAGAAGGAGAAGGAGAAGAAGAAAAAGAAGAAGAAAAAGAAGCAGCAGGGGAGGGGAACAGGACTACGAAGAGCAGGATGAATAGAGTCTAAATTCGACTGATCTATCAATATTTAAAAAAAAAAAAGATTCGTTAAAATTACCTGATACAATCGCTGTATAACTGAGTGTAAATCCCGCGTGACTGTCATTATTATTAGAAGAGGTCATGAGGATAAATACTTCGTTTGTACTGGATGTCTGTTCGGCAGGGCGGTTATTGCCACAGTATAAACCAATCAGCAAAGACTTCTCATCATGTCCGTCGTAAACTTCTAGCCAACCATCGCTGCAGTTGTCACCGTTAGCCACACCCACATCAAGAAAATCAAAATTTAAAATGATGTAGTCTGCATTATGGACGTCGATTCTCCACCTGTGAGGTAAAAGATAAGCCAATGTTCAATACAAATCGTGCAGCTTCCATTCTAATTCAGACATTTGAAACGTAATTAAATGTAAGAGACACTAGATTCCCAGGTGGCGCCACCATTATCTGTACAATGAGTGTCCGTCCACCGATAGCGTGACATAAAACATGAAATATATCAACCCAGCGACGGGTTTCAATATTTTCTTCGGAAAAATAAACGCTTCTATGGTCCGAACGATTTAGCCCATACCGAACCTACAACCCACAATTACTGTCAGGGCGAGGGCCACATGGGTTAATCACTTCGCTGTGGAAATCTCTATTTCACTTTCTTGTGTTGGAGGAGGAGGAGGAGGAGGGGAAGGAGGAGGAAGAAGAAGAAGAAGAAAGAAGAAGAAGAAGAAGAAGAAGAAGAACAACAACAACAACAACAACAACAACAACAACAATAACAACAACAAATTTATTGTAATGATGAAGACAGTCGTGTCACCTGCAAACAATCGGTGCTGGGTACGGTTGATTATCCATATAAAGCGGTGACGAAATACGTCCGAATCCGCTGGTAACTTCTAGAACGTCTGTACATGCTGGTTGTGTGGTCGCGGACACTGCTGGCTCACTGCTGCTGACCTGGGAATCATCTAGATATAAGGTTTGACAAGGATACAGCAACATCTACTGCGGGAGAAAGATGCATACAGATATTATGGGAGAAGAGACTATTTGACTGTGAATGATAAGTTATTATGAATGAATGAATGAATGAATGAATGAATAAATCAATCAATCAATCAATAATTGAGATCACTGCACTCGATATATTGCCACACCTGCTCCGTCCCCTTCTTCAGTAGCCAACGAATTGCTGACATGCTAATAGTACCAGCTGCAGCCTTTTAAAAGTCCGCCTTTGTTTCCCGTCAATGTTGAATATGCTCCAGAACCTCTACTCTCCCCTCGCTAAATTACTCTTTCAGTGTATTGATTCTCTATCTGTTCTTTATCACTGTCCATTTTATCCCATGCAGCCTTAACCACACCCGCTTTATCACAAACTAGCTCAACGCCCACAGGAGCGGCAGCAGCTAATCTACTAGATTACAACATGTCGGGCTAATTAGTGAATAAAATATTGCCATAAAAAAGTTAGTTGCGTATCCTTTACAGAAGGTCGCAGAATCAACCCCAGCATTTTTTTTGGGTGTGTGGTTTTTCTAGGCTAATTTACGTCCAGTAGTTTGCCATTGCCCTGGACGGTCGGCTCCTCGATACCACTGTCGACACCAACGTAAGGCGCAAAGCCCACCCGGCACCCAAGCATTACGAAGCTCGTTCGTAACGCCTAAGCCACAGACGCCGACATTGCCATAATTTGTCCTAATAATTACACTACAAAACCCAAGCAGTCCTAATATTTACACTACAAAACCCAAGCAGTCCTAATATTTACACTACAAAACCCAAGCAGTCCTAATAATTACACTACAAAACCCAAGCAGTCCTAATAATTACACTACAAAACCCAAGCAGTCCTAATAATTACACTACAACACCCAAGCAGTCCTAATAATTACACTACAAAACCCAAGCAAACACCCGCGCCGCGAGAGGGGGTGAACGCGATAACGTAGGAGATTGCTAGGCATGGACCATTTAAGGTGTGGTCGCTACGGTTGCCATGAAGGCCATCTTATGTCACCCCGAAATGTCCTGGCCAACGAGGTTCTGGTGAAGTTGCGACAGGCGTAGCAAGCCGGCAGTGGATTTTCTATCTGTGGATAGAATACTATGAGACATAAAAGGTCTGATCAAGATCACGAGGCAGACCAAGAACAAGATGGAAAGATAACAGCTGAGAAACTCTACAACATTACAATGTAACCACCATGGTCAATGAGCAATAAGCAAAAACCCGTATCTTCCTCGAATCCCCAAGCGGTAAAATAGGAAGTGAAGAATAAGAAGAATTACACAATAGAATACAGAACATCAAAGAAACCGTCAAAACCAGCAACCATAAAATATATAAATGTACGCGTATGGACTAGGAGATAATGTCTCTCCTTTTCGTTTATCCGAAAACAAAGCTGATTGGGGTGTTTTTTTTTTTTTTAGTGTTGTATTATTTTGTTGATTTTTTTACATTCCTATTTTGACACTGTTAAGAGGGCATCCGCTATCGACCCAATCCTTTGCAGTTTACCTGAGGTATTATTAAAATGCCCACGCAACAGATTCTTCTGGTCTGGTGGCGTATCATGGCCCACTCAAAGATCTCGTCATCCTCCTCTTTTTTCTGTGTCTCCCAAATGAGGTCAGGTCCTCCTTCAGCTCGCGCAAGTAGTCCATTTCTTTGCCAACAGATATGGGAGATTGTGACAAATTCGGGAATCTCTGAGAGCATAATCAGAATATTATTTTAAAATTTTAAGCTGGGTTCTAACAGCCCATTCTTCGTGTCAGAGAGAGAGGCCAGATGCCTCTAAAAAAAATAGTTTTCAGCCTATTTCAGTGACCCTATCTCCCTTTTTTTTTCTTCGAATATATGGTAAGCTGTTCCCCCCCCCCCCCTCCTCTCCCCAAAAAAAAAATTTGCCATTAGAAAAAGAGGGACACAAATAAAAATCACAAGGACTAGTAGAAAGAACCTGGAGAAAAACATCCATATAAATCAAAGTGTCAAACAGGATAAAGTCCTTGACTTTTTGTTTTATAAATAGTTTACAAACATTTTGTTTATAATTGCACTGGAAAAGAAAAAAAAGTAAGTGTAACATATGATGACAAAAACAAATGCTTTCAATTTCAAAAAAGCTTGCGACTCCCTGAAACGTCATTGCCCTCCCGGGGGGGGGGGGGGGGGGGGGTGGAGAGGGCGCCAGGCATGTTTAAACTTATACTCTAAACATTTTTTTACCCCTTAATAAGCAAGCTGTGGATCTTACCTGCTTGAATCGTCTGGGCTGTCCAGTGAAGCTGAAACCCTTGACCGCTCGTCTGGCCGTCACTGCGGAATTCCACAATGGCCTGGTTGCCGTCCAGCACAATTTGACCGGGTGTTTTATTGCCGCAATATTGACCTTGATAGGGGGGAAAAAGAACGATATTCATATCAGCTCTGTCCGTAATTTAACGCAGTTCAGATTTATCAGCTCTGGCCATTGCACAAACATGGACGTATCAACAGCAAGTAAACAACAACTGACTGACAATATACTTCTCATGCCAGCTCTTTGCTACCAGCGTCAGATGTGGTCACATCGCAACATAACACGAAGAGGAAAATACGAATGAAATTGTGGTGATGATGATGACGATGATAGTGGTGATCATGATATAATATTGAAGATACTGATTGTAATGATGCTTCTTGTTCTTTTCCTTCTGACTGCAAATGGTTTTCAGATGAGACAACCACATGCTTCTACTAAGTCTGTGGTGCGATGCATGTCTTCCACTGACCCATATAGTTTGGTTTACCATCGGAATGCCACCGGCCAAACCTGCCATCTCTCTAGCGCCTGTGGAGAGCTTGTCTGAGCACATGTTCAGTATCCTGTGTTGCCTGTCTACGTGGTAAAGTCCCGGATCCCCAATCTTGAATTTCTTTTACATGTGGCTGCAGAGACTAATGTGTCCAATATGCTGATGTTGCTAATGAGAACGATCATGATGATAATAGTGGTAATTTCGATTATGAGAATCATGATAATTATAAAGATGAAGATAAGTAATTACCCCCACCTTGAAGCTTCAGTGGCTCATCCTGGTAAATAGTAACCGAATCATACACACACTGGCCATAATGGGGCTTCTCCAGCTCGAAGGGTTCCACAAACGTTAGCACCAGAACCTGCCAGACGGTTCACATTTTTTGAATTGAGCTCATCGACATTATTCCATTTGGGGAGACAGACATAAACCAAGACACAAAACAAGAAAACAAAGTTCTTCCCTACAGTTACCAGTGAAAACGTGGCAGGCGCCCCCTCCCCCCCCCTTCCCGCCCCCTTTGTGGAGACGGATAATTTCAAAACGTTTATATATGTATATATATATATATAAACTGCCTGGGAAAAATAGGAAACATAAAATGGGATATTTCAAAAAAGTAAAAAGCAAAAGATCCATTTCCACGCCTTTAGGTGTATAGGACAAATAGGGCTAGACCTATATTTTTATAGACCAATTGGTACACGGTGGATGATGTGATCAGCATTACGCCGGCCGCCTTTTCTTCCCGGGACTGTATCCGGTACCCACTCAAGGCTGGGTCGACCTGGGAGCCAAGGTCACTTTTTGAAAATGTCCGGCTCCGCCAGGGAGCGAACCTACGATCTTCCGATCTAGCCGTTCCGTCACAGCGACTCCCATTTCAAGAACAGTGCAGAAATAAGAGAAATGTCTGGGCAACCACATGTTACAAACATTATAAGACAAAAAAGAAAGCGCTATATTAGACACACTCTAAGAATAGACGAACAGAGAAAAACCAAACAGACCGGTCACCAAAGAGACTAGTAACCAAAGAGACTAGTCACCAAACAGACCGGTATGGTGATTTTCTGTTTGTCTATTCTTAGAAACAGAGGGACTGAGGAAACGAGCACATCCCAAGAAACCCTGAGGCGAGCGGTAATGAAAGAAGCCAAAGGTGCTGGGCTGGATACCATTCATGATATGGAAGTGAATAGACAAGCACAGAACTGAACTGAGAAATAGACTGCGAGCCCTATGTGACATACAATCATAAAGAAGGACTACAAATATAAAAATTTGTAATTCCGATGCATGCGTTTTGATTCCATCTGCTGGCGATTTAGCAGCAAACCGACTTGCGTTAATTTCGACATTGATATCGAAAGCCGACGGTTTAGTAGCAATGGCAAACTAAAAATACTACTAGTAAAACTAAAGCTTTGGTTAGTTTTCAACGTCATGGGAAGAATTCGCAACTAACATTTATACTGTAAATTACATAGTTTTGAAATCAAGTTACGTGTTTTTTACTTCTAAGATCAAATAAAAACATGGTACGAACGTTAGAATAAAAAAAATTCCCCATGAAACTAATGACAATTTAAATGAATGAATAAAAAAAAAAAAAAGCTAAGAAATGGCTGGTCAATCACAATTATAACACATAAGCAAAAGAATAAAGAAAATCGACAGACAAGCGATACAATTGAAAAATTAAGAACGTCCAAGCAGAGTTGCCATATTGGCTTTTTTTTTACCCCGGATTTCACAATTGAGCTGGCTTAAGATAATGAGCTGGCATTTTTGTGCATGTCTGGGTTTTTCCTGGCTTTTCTTAACAAGACGTGCTCACGTGTTTTTTATAGGTCCTCCTTGAGAAACACGCTAATTTACTAAAAGCAATACAAGCTAGAGGTTAACATCTTTATTTTAGTGTGTCTTTGCTGTGATGTCCTGGTACGTCTGGTACAGTGACCAAAGGAGATTCTCGCCATCTTTTAATGAATGAGCATCTATGTATGAAAATGTTGCCTTCCTAATCGTATCGTGACTGCGATAAACCAAGGCTCTTTGTAAATGTAACTATAATAAAGCAGGTCATGGATAAACCATCGCACGCACGTCCGCTCTACATGCAGCACGGAGTCACGTGGCCTGGAAGACTTATATGTGCTGATGGTAGGAGTTTACTGAGAGAAAATGGAAATTTACCAGAATAAATGTGGGATATAAAACCAAAACCCACCGCTGACACCAAGTGATTCAGACTGTTGGGAAACTACTTGAGGTTAGAAAGTAGAGATAATATAGACCTAACTGTGATATATTTTATTACTTTTACCAATGGCTACGTTACCCCCCCCCCCCCCCCCCCCCACGGCTTATTTGTAGCTGATCTTCTGAGATGTGGTGCTTGTAATAGTATGTGATCTTGTTGCATTATAACGAGATGGCTAAACTACTTGATGTGCTGTTTGTCGATGAACATATCACATCATGAATAATCCAAGAAATAAAAAAAAAGAAAAAATCACAATGAAAGCTCCGTCAAAAAAGCCAGTCACAGCTTATTACAGCAATGACTGCTAGGCAAAGTAATGATAAAGTTAAGGCAGCAGAGTTGCTAATTGCTGTAAGCATAACCTACCATTGTGTAATATGCATAATCAATCATCTAAGTGACATGACAGCTCATGCTTGGGATTAGTAAACTATTACACATACAGTTGCACATAACTAGATGTTCATGCACAATACAAAATATTATATCGCCTGCAAGGTTTACGCTGTATCTTCCACTTGTTCCAGTGAGGATGACAGACAGAAATTCAATATAGAGCTTTTGATGTGAGGTGAGTCAATGTTATATTTTTTTCGCTGCGTAATTTGGGTAGTAGTTTGGCTTAAAATGACGTTATTTTTTTTTTAAATCTGGCAACTCTGCGTCCAAGTTAAACGACGAACGCTGATAAGAGAGGCCAGTGGTGTTGGACTAAATTTCACACACGATTTAAAAAAAAAATTGCACAGCATAGGATATAATACCGTTAGACATGTAGAAGGAAATTGACTTATTTGTAAAAACAAATGCTGCTTTTGTTACAAATACTATATATCTGTAGTACTGAATACTATGCATTTATAATTATTCACAGCACTAAGTGTAGAAAAAAAAAACTTATTTATGGAAATAAATTATTCACACTTTTTTTTTCGCTTCCTTTTCTTCTTGTCTCTGCTCCTGGAATGTCTCACAACGTCAGGACAGCAAGAGATTTCTGGAACGAGTCCTTCTGTTCGCTTCAAGTGTAATAGTAATACTGTTCAGTGTCTACCATATTTCTGCGGTCTATCTTTTGCATAGTCAGCCTTTGGCTCTGTAACCGCAATATCTGTATAAACATTGCTGTCGGTGGTGCCTTGTCTGTTGCCAGTCATGTTACTTGGCCAAACCATTTGATGATCATATTGTTGTTATCGATCCAGCGGCGCATGAGCTTTCGCCCTTTGGCCCAATGCCATGTAGTGGAATTTGCATGTTTTCACAAGCTGTTCTTTTCCTCCGTACAAGGTGTTCCACTTGTCTGGTCTCGGAGGGAGTAGCGTTCTTCTTGTCTCACTGAGTTTTGGGCACTCAAAGAGATGGTGTTCAACAGTTTCGTAGGGGTAGTTACATAGCTGGCACTCTGGGGAGTGTTGTGGCTGTATTCTGTTTAGGTGTCCATTGAGTGGAGTATGTTGCGTTCTAAGTCTGAAGATGGTGGCCTGGTCCCTTCTTGTTAGATGGTTTAATGCTGTCATTAGGATCAGGGCCAGACACATATGTCTATAACCTCTCTTCCAGTGTCTCCCATGGCCCATCTGTTCAACCAAGTCTCTTTGTTTATAGCTCTTATCAGTGTTTTTGCTGTCTGGAGGGTTGTCGCTGTAGGTGGTTGTTCTTGTGTTGCTCCTTTCTTTGCCAATCTGTCAGCTCTGTCATTACCTGGGTGTGCCGGAGTGACCTGGAATCCCACTGCATCACTATTCTGATGTTGTATGAGGTAATAAGCTGATCAGCATCCAGGATTATCTTGGCTATGTCAGTTCTGCAGCGTTCATTGCCCTCCAGAGCTTGAAGGGCAGACATTGAATCTGTGAAGATGACAATATTTTGGACCTTTGAGGGGTAAACATCCATTACAGTCTTTAGGTGGTATACGGCTGTTTCCAGTGCAATTATTTCAGCTTCATAGTTTGAACAGAATTCCCGCATGCATCAAAAATCTCTTCAACAGATCCATCGGGATAACCTATGTAGATTCCGTAACCTGCTTTAATGGTAGCTTTAAATGCTGATCCATCAGTATAGACATGTATCCATTCTTGGGGGTAAGAATCAACGGTCTTTAGTGATGAGTTCATAAGAGCGATTGGGTCGGACTGTTTGGTTTCCTCGCCTACCAATTTAGTTTGGACTTCTGGAGCTTTAAAGCGAGCATGTGGTGGTAGGTTTTTTGCAACATTCTGAATTCCTTGACGTCTTTCTGGGAGGTGGTATCTGTCCTGAATTTCATTAACACAGTGTAAAACCGATTTTGTGCTTTATTCTTTGTTTGGATTCCCAGTTTTCTACAAGATGTCTATTAGGATGGTTACGATTTTTCCTAACGCATCTTTCATAAATTTCTAAAGTGGCTTTTTCTCTCCGCAACCCGAGGGGTTCCACATTTGTATGGATTTCACATGCAGCAGTTGGTGTAGACTGCATAGCTCCGCAGATTAATCGGAGGGCATTATTTTGTACTCTGTCAAGAGTCTCTAGGTTAGTTTTGGAACAAGTTGTAAGCAGTGAGTTGTTGTACTCTATCACAGAGCGAACATATCCTAGGTATAAGCCCCTCAGAGTTTCCTTGTCTGATCCCCATGATGTACCTGCAAGTCTCTTTAATAACTGTAACCGCCTCAATGCCTTATTCCTGATGTTTTCAATATGGTTCTTGAGGCTGAGCTGCGGGTCAAGTGTGACTCCAAGGTATGTGGGATGCTCTTCTTTCATCACTTGGTGTTTGTCTAACCTCAGGTTAATATTCTTCCTTGCTACTTGGTGGCTTTTGGTAAAGATTGTGTAGACCGTCTTTGCACAGTTAATCTTGAGTTTCCATCTTTGGCAGTAATCATGCAGTCTTCTAAGGTCTCCATTCAGTCTTTGGGCTCCACTTTCCACATTTTCATGACTCTGCCATATTGCTAGGTCATCAGCGTACAAGGCTTTTTCAGCCTTGATTTGTTCTGGCAGGTCATTGATAAAGATTAGGAATAGTGTACAGCTCAATGATGAGCCTTGTGGCAAGCCCTCCTCCAAGACTTCTTTAGAAGAGATTGCGTTGTGCATCTTAGTCTGGATTGTTCTATCTATCAGGAAGTATTTCACCCAGTTATACAATCTGCCATGTATTCCTATGCTCATCATCTTCATCAGGAGACCTTTTCTCCATACTCTGTCATAGGCCTGCTGAAGGTCGACAAAGACTGCCACTGTGTGTTTTCTTATTCTGGAAGCCATCATGTATTCTTTGTGTCAGTCTGAACAGCTGGTCTTCTGTGCAGCTGTTGGTTCTGAAGCCTGCCTGT
This sequence comes from Candidula unifasciata, assembly GCA_905116865.2. NCBI lineage: Eukaryota > Metazoa > Mollusca > Gastropoda > Stylommatophora > Geomitridae > Candidula > Candidula unifasciata. Next base: position 20,059 of record CAJHNH020001347.1, read on the forward strand.
TCATGGCATAGAGCACCAGAACTCTCAAGGAACCAATATAAGCGCCTGTTTATCATTCTTTCTGCAACTTTGCCCAAGCATGATGTTAAGGATATCGGGCGGTAGCTTTTGGGGTCATCTGGAGGCTTTTTGGTTTTAAGGATGGGGACGATATATGCATTCCTCCATGCCCTTGGAAGTTTGCTTGACCTCCAAGTTTTATTAATAAGCCTGAGAACTACTTCTCTCCCAGACCGGCCAAGATGTAGCAGCATTTCGTTGTGGATCTTATCTGGGCCTGGAGATTTTCTAGGTTTTAATTTCTTCAGGGCTTGCTCTAATTCATCCATGCTAAATTCATTTTCAAAAAGGGAGTCGCTGGCTGTTGGAGCTCTCTCTTGTTTCTTCAACTGAGAGAGCTGTGTTCTATCGAGTTCTGACAGCTTACCTGCTCTGTTTAACCGAGGCAAAATAATGATTGAAATGTTCTGCTTTCTTCTTGTCTTCAGTGATTGTCTTACTCCCATCTGTCACTGGTTTTGGGTTCACCCTTCTACTTTCTCCGGAGAGGTTTTTAACTAAAGTCCATGCTTTATTTCCATTCTGTCTAAGGTCTAAGTTGGAGCAAGTTTCTGTCCATTTATATCTTTTTAGCCTTATTAACTACAAGCTTTACTCTGGCACATGCTTTATTGTATTGGATCTTTGCTTCTGTTGAACGTGCAGTTTCGAGAAATATTCTTGCTTTATTCCTTTCAGATATAGTATTTTGAATTTCTTGATTCCAAAAAGGTTTATATGCCTTCCGGCTGCCCCTTGGGATGGCTTTCGACGCTGCATTCAGGATTGCCTTGTGTTATGTCTTCACAAAAAGTTTCCACACAGCTGTTGTCAATTCTTCCCAGGAGGCAGTCAGATGTTTCCTGAAATAGTTTCCAGTTTGCTTTTTCGGAAATTCCAACGAGTTCTCTGCTTGAAGCGTAATTTAGGGGTGGTGCTTACAGTTGTGAGTATAGGTTTGTGGTCACTTCCTATGTTTCGTCCAGGACTTGGGGATAGCTTGCGTCTGCTAAGTCGGATGAGCAGATGGTCAGGTCTGGTCTGCTGAGAGATAGGTGGGCCCTGTGTAACAGTGTAGGTGTAGACTCTGTGTCCTGCAGCACTAATAGGTTAGTTGTTTCACAAGTATCTTCGATGTACTTCCCTGTGCTATTGTAGTCAGGGTAACCCCAACGTGGCGAGTGTCCGTTTGAAGTCACCAACAAGAAGGGTTTTTATGGTACTGTGTCTTGTATAGTTCTGGTATGTTGCTGTTTGTCTGGGGTGGGCTGTACACGTTGTATATCGTGTATTTGCTTCCATTGTGCCAGATAGTTATTTTTTTGCACATCTGTAGGGTGAGATGTCGACAGCATTGTTACATCTCCTTGTATGTCATTTCTGATATAGGTCACTATGCCCCGGCAGTCATTGCCTTACAGGCATAACTAGTAATATCCAGTGAGATGCAGATCAGAGTCTTTATGCAGGGTTTCTTGTAGGGCAGCCACGTGTACCCTGTGGTTGTTTAGCAGTTTGGCAAGTTCAAGTTTCTTATTTCTTATTCCACAGATGTTCAGCTGCAGAATATTGAGCATCTGTGTATTTTTTGCTGTGCTGTCTGAGTTCTTTTTGCTCTCCCTCCCACTCTTCCTCCTCCTGGGGTGTCTGTTTTCCCTATTTATTTCAAATTTTCCAGTAGCCAATTTTTTCGCACATGACAGCCTGGTTTCCCACTGTCTGGCGCGGGCCTTGATAGACGAGGCGACGACCGATCTCGTATGTATTCTTAAATTTTGACATATTCATGGCATTGTGTGGTGCTGGGGTGTCTGTGGATTACCTACCCTCCCCGGGCAGCAGCTAGAAATGCCCTGTACCAGTTCTAAAGGAAATATGGGTTGTGTTTCTGCCTTTCCCTTTAACACGTAGCTAAGGTGGGGCTCACAGTGTGCTCATTCCCCGCCACCAGATTGCCTGCAGGTTTCGCTGAGCTCTTCATGTCTCTAAGCATGGCCTAAGCATGAGTAGTTGGGGCAACTGGATCGTCACGTCCTGAGTCCCTGTGCCTTCACGATAATTTCCGGTATTCAGGGGGGTTAGCATACTTGTTTCCATTCCTAAGACTGTTCAGCACACCTCTGGCTCCTTCCCTCCCACAGGGGGCAGTACGGTGTGGTGCACCGGGTTTATTATCGAGGTTTGCTCCTCTAGATCCATTGTGTTTTGCCTGGGGATTCGCACCCCCAGTTACCGGGACTACCTCGGGGAGGCTGTGACTCTTCGCCACGCACAATGGTCTTGAGGTAAGAGAGGTTTTGCTAGGTCAAGAGGCTGACACCACAATGGACGCTCCTTTCGTGAACAGATATTCACTAGACCTAGGGTGAAGTAAGGGGGGGAACCCACTACCCACAACACCAACACTTCTTACCCCCTGCCTCTCGAGGCTCAGTCCCTGATGATCATATCAGTAGCACCATATGCTACAAAGGGGTATCAACAGTAACCAAACTACCCGTCACATTCGGTACTCACGTGATCAAGGGGGACCTGAATAAACCATTTACAGTCAGCCCAAGCACTGTAGCTTGCCGGGTAGCCCATGCTGGTAATTGTGCCTGCCATTCCAGTTTGGTTCGACAAGTCGCCACATCCAGACTCTGATGTTGGAACCACAAATATCAATGACTGAGACATTCTAAACTCTTCACGTGACATCGTGTTCATGGTTTTTCGTGTGTTACATGAATCATGCAGATAAATATTATATCAATGTATCTTGTCATAGGCTGACAAATATAGTTTCACTTCATCAGTTTATAATATTTACCTTTAGATCTAGAGTGTAACCCCAGTTTATCAAACTACATCCAGAGAGTGACCTAGGCATTCATGTCTCTCCTCAGATCTCGGTCCTGCTTTAGTCAGGCAAGCGTGGTCTCTCTTGGTCTGCCCCTGCCTCTGCCTCTTCTACTGTTGATCTCTCCAGTAATCACGATGTTCTCCAGTGTCTCTTTTCTCATCACATGATCGAACATGACTGCCTTCTTCTTTTTCTTCTTCTTTTTTTTTAAACACTTGTGTATAGTTTTCTAACTTGATTAGTCATTTCCATGCAAACGTTGTTAGTCACTCTATCTGGCCACGGTACCTGCCGCGTCTCAGAAACCAAATCTCCACAATCTCCGATTTTTTATATTTGTTCATTTACATCCCTAGATTCCCAGCTAAATAGGCCACATATCAGCAGTGGTTCAACATAACAATGGTTCATCAACATAACATTTTAGTGCCCTCCCCCCTTTTTTACGCCTAATGAGAGAGACATGTTGTATATAATATTTTTCATCTTTTGAAATGCCACCCTCGCCTGGTATATCCTGCTCTTTGACTCAGCTGTACATCTTCCATCAGATTAACAGACGTGGACATACGAAACTGACTTGTGCTCTCAGTTTGACCCAGCGTATGAATACAAAAGTTAGATCCCTGTACAAGTCAGTTGCGCAGAGGACATGTCAGGCAAGACTCATATTTTTTTTATAAACCCAACTAGCCCTTGATGGGTGGTCAACATCACACCTGTTGCCTTTACTTCCCAGGACTTCACCTGGTATCTCTTTAAGGCTGTGTGGACCTGACGGCCAAGATCGTCTAGAAAGAAAAAAAAAATCCAGCATTGTGGGGATTTGAACATATGACCTTCGAACCCCTAACCTATTAATAGGTAGCAGACAATTTGATGCTAAGAAAAGACGGCCAGCATGATGCTGACTTCATCATCAATCGAGTGCTTAATGGTAAAAATAAATTATGCAAGTAACACCACGAGGCTAGTACACATACCATATAGAAACTGTTCTATACCTTTTCACACAACACGGTGTCACATATCAAAGCAGAGGGATTTCTTTTTCTCCTTCTTTTTCTTAAAGTCCATGCCGTGTGGTGTTGGTAGTCATGTCTATCCAGAGCTTTCTGTCTCGTGTAATTTTTGTCAATTATAACATAGATGATCCTCCATGCCATGACGTCATACTGTCTAGTATCTTTTCTCTCCGTCTGCCTCTGTCTCTCCTCTCCTCCAGCTTTCCTACTGTAACGATGTACTCCAGTCTGACTACCGGTCAAAATGGTCGCTAGGCACAGCCTCTGTTTTAAGCCGTGGCAATTCTTTTGCTGCTGCCAGATGATAGCCGTTGCATTGTTGCTCCATTTGTAAACAGAAAGTTTCGTATCTCAGCTTCTGAGTTTAGTTCATGGCGTGACACTGTGAGCTGCGGATTTCATTTGGAATGTTTTGCAAATGTGACCAACGTAGTGGTGTGAATTGTAGATTCAGAAAATGGCGCGATGCGTGTTGTAGCAATGTTGGTGGTGCCAAAATGTGATTAAAATTAATAGCGTGTGCAACTGCTGATCTGTTGGTGACTTCTGCTACCATCAATGATAAACTGCATTTTTAGTGCCGGACTGTTTGTATTAGCAATTCGGATGGCTATCGTAACACCTGGTTTAAACACCATCCTCGAAGATTGTAGACTTGAAAAAGTCCTGGTGATAATGTCCGCAATCAAATTGATTATATTTTGATTTCAAGAAGATTAAGGAGCAGCTTAGTTGGAGCAAAAACTAGACCAGGAGCAGACTGCTTTAGTGACCATGCTTCAGTTGTAGGAAAAATTAGAATAAAACTAAAGAACATTATAAAAACACCACAGAACATCATGTTAAATTTAGGAATTCTTAGAACGGATAAAGAAATTAAGGACCAGTACAATGTCACTGTACAAAACCGGTATAATACAATGGAAATTATACATATTGATGAACAGTGGGATATGTTGCGTGAGTCAATTCAGCAGACATCTAAAGAGACAATCCCACCAACCCATAGAGTTGCAAAAAGAAATGGATGTCAACCGAAATTCTGCAGTTGATGGATGAAAAAAGGAAGAAAAAGAATGATAAGGAAGAATACTCTAGAATACAAAAAGAAATAGTGAACAAATGCAAAGTGGCTAAAGAAGCCTGGCTGAATCAAATGTGTACAGAGATTGGGAAAAACAACAGGAAAGACTCACATTCCATGTACCAAAAGATAAACATGTTAACAGGAAAGATGACACGTAACAACACTGGATGTTTGAAATCAAAAGATGGTGACTTATTAATGGGACATAGTAATATAATTACCAGATGGACAGAGTATATAGGGGAATTGTATGATGATAATAGACCAGATGTAGAACTGCAGACCAACAATGATGGTCCACCAATAATGAATGCAGAAAGTTGAGGATGCAATACATCATATGAAGAAAGGAAAAGCACCCGGGCCAGACAACATCTCACTGGAAGAAATCGAAGCACTGGGAGATTTTGGAATTGAAATAATAACTAAACTTTTAAATGATATTTATAATAGTGGGTATATTCCAAATGACCTTTTAAAATCCATATTTATAGTACAATAAGTCTTATGAGTCACATGACTAAGATTTTACTGAGAATAATTGTGAGAAGAAAAAGAAACAAAATTAAACCAGAAATCAGAGATGAAAAATGTGGATTTGTAGAAAGAAAAGGTACAAACAATGCCATATACATCCTAAGACGTTGTCAGAAAGAGCTATAGAAGTAAAGACTGATTTGTACATATGCTTCATAGACTATACAAAAGCATTTGACTGTGTGAAGCATGAAGAAGTAATCAAACTTAGAAAAATTAAACATTGATGGGAACGATCAACGAATAATAAAGAATATGTATTCGCAGCAAACAGCAGCTATAAGAATTAACAACTGTTTAGGTACATTTCAAAGCATAAAGAGGGGCGTACGACAAGGATGTGTACTGTCACCTTATTTGTTTTCAATATACAGTGAATATATTATGAGAGCAATTGGTATGCCCGGAATTGTGGTTGGAGGGCACAATATAAACAATTTACGTTATGCTGATGACACAGTCTTGATAGCAACAAGTCAGAAAGAATTACAGGAAATGATAGACATTGTGGTGTTAGAAAGTAGAATAATGGGCCTTAGTTTGAATAATGGGAAGACAGAAGTAATGGTGGTATTAAAAAAAAACGAATTATTCCTAAGTGTGTAATAAAAGTTGATGGTGTTATTTTAGGGACAAGTACAGAAATTTAAGTATCTAGGCACATGGATAACATCAGATGGAAGATGCATAACTGAGATAAGAAATAGAATAGGACAGGCAAAAACTGCATTTTATAAAATGAAAAACATTTTGTGCAATATATCCTTGTTATTGAGAGTTAGAAAAAGAATTCTTGCTTGCTACATTCATCCAGTTTTAACATATGGCTGTGAATCCTGGACAATCGGTAGGCAGGCCAAACAATTTCTGGAGGCCTCGGAGATGTGGTTTTACTGAAGAATGCTTAGAATACCTTGGACAGCCAAAAAAAAAAAAAAAGAAATCAAGAGGTTTTGAAAGAGGCGGGAGCCCGAAGACAACTTATCACAGACATCAGAAGGAGACAGTCATCATTTTTCGGCCATGTTATGAGAAGAGGGAAAATAGAACATGTTGTGACCACTGGAAAGATATTTTGAAGGAGAGATAGAGGAAGACAAGAAGATGCTTGACAGTCTTGTTGCATGGCCTGGAGGTGTGTCGGCACACGAACTAAAAAAAAAAGTGTAGATTGTCTCTTTCTGATGTGGGCAATCAGTTCTCTTCGTGGGTCAGTTTCTTTCAAGACGCCCTCATTACTCATTTTATTTGTCCGGGTTATTCACATCATTCGTCTATAAAACCACATGTCAGCAGCTTCCAAATAATGTTTTACCAATGTACTAACTGTCCATGATTCACTCCCGTATATCAAGATAGGTTTTACATAGCTTTATAGAATTCTTTTTCGTTAGATGGATGAAGAATAAAATCACCGCGTTAGGTGTCTAAACTTATGCACACGGCCTACAAATATAGGACAATATAATTATGCTGTGTTTGCACTGTAGCACTGCAGACGGTTATTTTATCACCATCAAGTGTAGTGCCGATGGCGTGGGCGATTTCATGACTGTATCTTTCTGTCGTTTGTGATAAGTCAGTTACTTACCTTTTGTGTTACAGTTGAGTTCATCTTCGCCGTTTCCACAGTCATCATCCGCATCACACAGAAACTTGGAGTCGATGCAGATCTGGGTCTGGTTGCACCTCACAGACAGGGCCGGGCACGCTGGGAACGAGTCTTTAGCAATGGGGAGATTTTAGAATGTAATTAGCACACGTTAATAATAGGGCTGTACCGAATATTCGCTTCGTATTCGCTTCGGGGCCGAATAGTGGACATAATAACTATTCTGTATTCGGCCGAAATGTTGCGGTCTAGCCGAATACAAATAGTAACCTTACACCCGCTTCTGCATACACGGCTTTAATACTGACAACATAGAACGATTGGTTTTGTTGAAAGCTAATACCGCTTTCATGCATTTACTAAGCTGTCAGTGACAACTTCCAAGTTAAGTTACTTGTTATAATACTTAGGATTCTTTCATTCCTAGTTATTGGTTACCACAGACTGACTGAAGGATGCAAAACATAAAATGTTTTTAAATGTTTACTATTCTGTACGAATACTAACTAGACATGCAAAGAATGTAAACTCCGGCCACAGCCAAGTCGATAATATGAAAATCAAACGAACGGAAACATACAAGTACTTGGGTGCAAATTTCAACTGCTCCAACATGCTGAGAGAAGAAATACAATCTAGTATACAGTCTAGAAATAAAGTATACTATGCCCTTAAACATCTGCTAAAGTCAAAGTGTCTGTCTCGCAACACCAAGATCAAAATATTTAAAATGTTGAGAAGATCAGTCGTTTTATTTGGCTCTGAAACTTGAAGCGAAAATAAAAAATATGAGGCCTTATTACAGGTTTTCGAAAACAGTCTTACGACAAATCTTTGGACCTATCAAAGATGCTAACAGCGGGAAATGGAGAGTAAGAAACAACAACGTAACATATAATCTGTTTAAATCAACATTGATCACTGGCATCATGAGAACTAACAGACAAATGGTTGGGGCATATTGAAAGAATGTCAGATGTCAGAGAATTAAAAACTGTATACACCTGAAAGAGGAATGGGTGTAGACCACGAGGCAATAAAAAAAAAATAAGATCGAGAGATAATGTTCAACCAGACCTGCAAACAACTGGAGTCACAAATTGTGAAGAGAAGGCCAGGGAGAGAGATAAATGGAAACGAGTGATATCTGCAGCAGTAAACCTCAAGGGTTCAGAATGCTAAAAACAAGATGACTATTCTGTGCTACTTTATGTAAAGTAAAAGTTCAGCGTACATTTGACATTATAAGTATGTATTTTTTTTAGATATATTTGTATACACCATACACTATTCGTATTCGTATTCGGCCGAATAGTTGGTCCCGTTATTCGTATTCGGCCGAATAGTGAAAATCACTATTCGGTACAGCCCTAATTAATAATAATTAAAAGAGAAGTAAAGTAATGCGCAGAATGCTCACAGACACTAATGCACATGTACACACACACACACACACGACACACACACACACTGAAATAGAAACAGTGAGCTGCAAAAAATGTGACATGCATAATATATGCATCCTTGCTTCTTCTTTTCATGTTGCTCCTCTTTCTCCATCTCCCTCTCCCCTTGTTGTTGTTGATGTCGTTATTGTTGTTGTTGTTGTTCTTCTTCTTCTTCTGCTACTTCTTCTGTTACTGCTGCTGCTTCTTCTTCTTCGTCGTCATCGTCATTTTCGTATTTTCTATTGTTCTAGTAATGTTTGCACGAATCCTGTTGGTAAAGTTTTGCTGTATTTAAGAGCTCACTGATACTCCCAGACTTTTTTTTTAAATAATGATGTTATCTGCGGGCCTTATTTAGTCGACAGTTGACGGAACATTCAGTCTATAGCCTATTAAGTCATTACAGACATACCCACCATCAGCCCTAGGTCAGATGTTAACATCAAAACTGCTAACCGTCACGACGCACCTGTAGCCAGTACGAGCCAGCACAGAACAGTCAGTGCAGGAACCTTGTGATGGCGGCTGTTATCCGCGGAAGGAGCATGGACTTACATAATGTAGCAGGAACATCGATTGTCATAGCATAACATAAACCAGTTTGTTTATCGTCAGGTGACAGGACGTTTGAGAAACAGAGTAAACACATTGGTTGACATTTTGAAGAAATTAGTTTGCCATTGCTTTCCTTTCTTGGCAGTCCCTCAACTTAAGACCATGACGTATAAGAAACTATCTGTTGGACATCTCTCGGACCGAATGAATTACCTGCTTTTATTATTTCAGGTAACGCTAATAAAAAAAATAATAATATGTGCATGTATATGTGTGTGTATGTATGTGTCGGTGTGTGTCTATATGTGTGTTTATATATAACTCAATGTGTGTGTGCGTACGTACGCACGCGCTTGTGTATATGTGTGTGTGTTTCGGTCTTATTTGTTTTCATTTTCTGGCAAGTGTCTAGTACCAGGTTCATGAGGATAGGTCTACCACTCAGCTGTACTAGTGGGAACAATATCCTTTCGTTTCTAATGACAGAATCCGGTCCCCTTACATCGGCTTGCAAACTGACTAACCACTCTGGCAGGATTGCCCATGTTGAATTGAATGCTTACCTGCGTATATGACAAACTACTGAACGTAACATTTGCCTCGAAACACCACAACCACCACACAATTTCAGGGTTGGTTCTACAATGTCTTGTGAAGGATATGCAAATAACTTTTTTTTACCTGCGTTTAGAATTAGTAAACTGTATAGAGTTAACGCAATCCACACCCGAAGAAAGTGTATAACCCTAATCATCATCCTGTCACTTGCAGTGAGTGTTAAAAAAAACATGAAAACAAAGCTCGCATTGTAAAAAAGAACTTAAATATTGACATGTCTTAGTTTGGTTTGTGCTACTAAATGTCCCCAAACTGTTGATATACTACCACGATAGTTACACAAATTATACCATATTGGGACATACAACGTTCAGTGCATAAGAACCATCGTGGAGTTTCTCCTATCTGTTCTGGGCAACAATTTATTATCACTGCAATTGGTGTTGATAAGTCTGACCTACTTCAAAAAAGGTTTCGCGTGACACTTGGGGATGTTTTTGATAGAAGGATATGTGGCGAGTATTTTAGGACACAACAATACACCTTTCTTATTGTCATCTTTGAAAAACAGAACAGGTATGCTTCATGCAGAGTGGCACACTTCGCTGCGGAGGACACGAGTGAGTAGTATTGTCTGGATTTTTTCACCGGGTCAAGCCGGTGTGTTGGGAAATGAACAGGCAGACAGACTGGCTGGCTCTGCACAACTTGGTGGAATACTGCTACACGATAGGGCAGACGTGGTTAGTGCCTTGTGGGAGAGCGTGTACAATGCGGAGGAGCAGATGGATCACTACAGTTTGGTGAAATTGATGCAGTTGGGGGTGACGAGAGGTTCTGGCAGAAGCTCAAGGCTCAGAGGAAAGGCAAGACGGACATTTAATCAGAAAGCTACTGGCACCATTAGTATCGGAACTCTTCGCTGGCTGCTGAAGATGGGGATGGAGCGCTTATGGGAATGCCCCGAGTAGTGTGATATCGGTTCTTGAATCAAATCAAATCAAATCTGTGAAAAATGCGGTTTGTCTTTACCTGACTTTTTGGCAGTTTGGCAGTGTATCTCTGCTGGTCGGTCACCGCAGATTATCTGTCGTCTGCTCTAAGCTCAGTCCATCATCGGCTCTCATGTCTGCATGTTAAATTAACCTGATGAAGGGTTGGGGGGGGGGGGGAAGACAGGTTGGGGGAGGGGGCATGGGTAGGTACTTTACTTAATACAGGGTTGTTTCGTAGACTAGCAGAGGTGATTTGTTCTTTAATAGAGAAAATGCAAATCCTGGTACCCTAGACAGTAAACTTGAAACCTTAGCTTTCGCTCCTCCCTTATAAAAAAGTGTGTATGTGTGTGTGTGTTCGCTTGTGTGTGTGCATCGAATGCCACAAATGTCATTCAGAGATCTGCATTATTCGACTATAACTTCTTTTCAGCACGTTTTCTTTTCTATAAGTGTGAATCGACACAGCAGCTCTTGATATATTGTACTATTTGGCTTTGTGATTGATTGGATGCTAAAGAACACATAGACAAGGCATCGAGAAGCATACGATGGACTCTATTCATCATGACCGAGAATCTTGATTTTGCAGATGATATAGCACTCCTATCACATAAACATTTACAAAAATAATTAACAGACTACACAGCGCAGCAGAAATGGTGGGACCGAGAATGAATACAACAAAAACTAAGATAGTAACAAACAGTCCAAACCAACAACCAGTGACTATAAATAGCCAAACACCTGGAAATGTAGAACAGTTAATATATCTAGGCAGTGTGGTGTCCCAACTGGGAATGGCCGAGTAAGACAACCAACACGTTTGAACACATCTACAGCCGTCTTTGGGATGTTGAGACAAATCTGAAAATCCAACAGTTACAGCAAAGGAACAAAACTCCGACTGTACAAGAGCATCTTTATGCCAGTTCTTTATGGAGCAGAATGCTGGAAAATGACCAGAAGGGATGCGAACAAGCTATCCACCTTCCACCACAAAATTCTACGCAGAATTATCAAGATTGTCTGGCCAGAGACAATCTCAAACACTTAACTACTTAAAGATAGTATGATAACCAAGAGAAGATGGGAATGGCTGGCTTAGCTACGTTATGAGAATGAATCCTGATATACCTGCCAAAACGGCTCTCACTTAGACACCAGAGGGAAAAAGAAATAAGAGGCGCCTAAAAACAATATGGAGACGAGCGATGGAAAGTGAACTGAGTCCTGCTTCTTTGACATGGAAAACTGCACTAAAGATTGTACAGGACAGGAAGGCATAGAAAGTCCTCTCTGAAGCCTCATGTGCCACTAGGCGTGACGAGAATTGATGGCTGTTGATGGCCCTTGTCCAACGAGGATCTGGCAGCCCCGGATACAACTATGGCAGACGTGAAAAGTTTGTTGTCTGCTGGCCGCTTGTTTCTTTTTACCAAATAGCTCTCTTTACGCTTTTCGTGATATCGTCTGGAAAAGTATATGTCTTTTGGTTGCTGAAAACTTTGATGAGGTTTTAAATGGCTGAAGTTGTCATGTTTTTTTCTCCAGCTTTTTAAAGTAATAAAAGTATATACTGCAATTATTATTATAAATAATTATGCTGCCGATTAAAGTTCGAGTTGGTGACTTGGTCTAGACAAAGTAGTTTTGTTGAGAAGCAACAAGATTGGTTAGTTCTTAAACTTACTCGGTAGTGGGCTGAATGTTAGAAATAGTAATGATTATGGAGCATTATTTATCAGAGTGCGAAAATATGAACTGCAAAGTGAAGACCATCAGTAAAAATATAGGCTCTCCTGTCCAATCCGGACGAAGAAAAAAAAAGCCTTGGACGACTTAGTCAGAGTTCTCTCCCTTGGCCGCACTGCAAACAGTGATCGGAAAAGCCAACGAAACAAACGACACACTTACCTATCATCATATGGTTGCGTGCAGGGTTGCGTACGGTTGCGTGAGGCATCGTGAATGGTTGTGTAGTCATCATGCGGTTGTTGGGTTAGAGTTAGGGGTAGGGTTAGGGGTTAGGGTTAGGGGTAGGGTTAGGGGTAGGGTTAGAGTTAGGGTTAGGGGTAGGGTTAGGTGTAGGGTTAGAGTTAGGGGTAGGGGTAGGGTTAGGGTTAGGGGTAGGGTTAGGGTTAGATGTGAAAATTTTGACGTAGGGTTTCGAAATACTGGCCGACAATCTGATGTTTGTGGGCGTGGCGCCACTGAAATTCTGCTAAATATGACGCCAATAGTGTGCGGCTGGTGCCCAATCGTTGGCGAATTGTGCGTTTGACCAGCATCCAGAGGCCCTCAATTGTTTGTGTGTGTATGTGACTGTGTACGGCGTCGACGAAGTTGGTCTGGTGGACTACTACCTCGTGCAGATAGATGCCATGCCGTAAGTTTGCCACGTTGCTGTAGCCTCGCCAAGCTAACTGCCATGTTGCTTGTGTCGTTTGTTTCGTTGGCTTTTCCGATCACTGTTTGCAGTGCGGCCAAGGGAGAGAACTCTGACTAAGTCGTCCAAGGCTTTTTATTCTTCGTCCGGATTTGACAGGAGTACCAAAATATAACCCAGTCAACTATCACAATGGGATACACGTATAGTCCTAGAGTAGAGACCTGCACAAATAAATAGTCACATGAATAAACATTGCTTGGCTACATGGCGTAAGCATGATAAGTACATTGACCTTATCACAATTACCAGAAAATGTCTTGGTGCACATTTTAGGCGATTTTAACCTAGGTGGGTTAAAAATTACCATGTCTTATATTGAATCGAACAAATTACTGCTGGCTGGCAAGCATGTTAGCTAATACACTACCATATCACTTGCACTTGGAGTTAACAGCCTTCAAATGTTGGATTGTCAGCCTTCAATCCAGAAATAAATAATGCATTAGTGTGGATAAAACTGCTGTTAAAAACCAGATTTTTTTCTATTGAATTACTAAGTTGCATTTTATGTTTTTTGTTTCATTTTTACATGCCAGATTGTCTTCCTATATGTGTTACCTAATTGTCTTGCCAAATAACATTATATTAAACATCTGATTTGAACTATATTGCAGCAACTCTGAATCTTACAGAATGTCAAGAACACATCTTGTCAGTTTGAAAATTTTGAGAGGCTGTTTTGCTTGCTACAAACATCTGGTCTTATTGGGTGATTTCACATCTACAAAAGTTTGCCAGAAAAGCAGGGGCGTGTACACACACACTGTTATTGATTTGAGAAGTGACACAGTGACACGACCAACAGGCAAGATGAGAGAGGCTATGAAAAATGCAGTAGTTGGAGATGATGTCTGTGGTGAAGATCCAACAGTTAATAGTATGTTGATAACAGTGTTTCAATAACTTGACTTGGGTATCTTGTTTGTTAATATTTATTTCAAATTGTGCCACGCATTTGCCAGTCATTATGTCATGTCTGGTCGGCTGTTATTTGTGTCAGTCAATCTATCATGTCTGGTCAACTGTTATGTGTGTTTATCAATCTGTCATGTCTGGTCAGCTGTTATATGTGTTGGTCAATCTGTCATGTCTGGTCAGCTGTTATGTGTGTCAGTCAATCTGTCATGTCTGGTCAGCTGTTATATGTGTCAGTCAATCTGTCATGTCAGGTCAGCTGTTATGTGTGTCAGTCAATCTGTCATGTCTGGTCAGCTGTTATATGTGTCAGTAAATCTATCATGTCTGGTCAGCTGTTATATGTGTCGGTCAATCTGTCATGTCTGGTCAGCTGTTATATGTGTCAGTCAATCTATCTGTCTGGTCAGCTGTTATATGTGTCAGTCAATCTGTCATGTCTGGTCAGCTGTTATATGTGTCAGTCAATCTGTCATGTCTGGTCAGCTGTTATGTGTGTCAGTCAATCTGTCATGTCTGGTCAGCTGTTATGTGTGTCAGTCAATCTGTCATGTCTGGTCAGCTGTTATATGTGTTGGTCAATCTATCATGTCTGGTCAGCTGTTATGTGTGTCAGTCAATCTGTCATGTCTGGTCAGCTGTTATGTGTGTCAGTCAATCTGTCATGTCTGGTCAGCTGTTATGTGTGTCAGTCAATCTGTCATGTCTGGTCAGCTGTTATGTGTGTCAGTCAATCTGTCATGTCTGGTCAGCTGTTATGTGTGTCAGTCAATCTGTCATGTCTGGTCAGCTGTTATGTGTGTCTGTCAGTCTGTCATGTCTGGTCAGCTGTTATGTGTGTTGGTCAGTCTGTCATGTCTGGTCAGCTGTTATGTGTGTTGGTCAATCTGTCATGTCTGGTCAACTGTTATGTGTGTTGGTCAGTCTGTCATGTCTGGTCAGCTGTTATGTGTGTTGGTCAATCTGTCATGTCTGGTCAGCTGTTATGTGTGTCAGTCAATCTATCATGTCTGGTCAGCTGTTATTCATGTATACTAATCAACTTGTCTTGTGCTGGTAACTGTTATGTACGTGTGCCATTTAGCATGTTATGTTTTTGCACCATTTGTGTTTACTCAGAACATCTTGAAACAAATCCGCAAGCATGGTTGCTTTCTATAAATTGAATATTTTTGGCTGTTTTTCTTTCTTATTCTGCCCTGTATCTCTCAATGGATCATAGGCTCTCAACCAGCTCATGCCACGGTCATTCTGTTCTTTGCTATTACATGCAGCTCACCACATGTCCTCCTTGTCTTTTTTTTAACTTCAATGTTTAGTTCTCTTCTCCATGTATTTTTGGGGTCTGCCTTTATTTCTGTGGCCCTGTTGATTCCAGTGCAAAGACATTCCAGTTATGTTGTTCTCAGGTTTTCTCAGTGGGACATACTCAGCACCAGCATCTTGTCTTTACTTCTTGTTCACTAGAATTTGTTTGGTTCTCTCTTTCTACTTCTTCTTCTTTTTAAGCATTCTGAGCCCTTGAGGTTCATTGCTGCAGATATCACTCGCCTGCATTCATCTCTCTGGTCGGCCTTCTGTTTTCAGTTGGTGACACCGAGTGTTTGCAGATCTGCCTGGACATTATCTCTCTATCGTCTTCTCAGTCTGCCTTGTGGTCTACGACCATTCATCTCCCTTTATGAAAAGCTTTAAAATAGTCATCTGTCATACTGTTTAATTCCTTCTCTTCTGTACAGGCACGTTAATGACTTTATATGGTTTTTTTAGAACTTCTTTTAGTTGTTTTTTCTATGTTTCAGATCCATATAACAGTATGTTTTTGACATAAGAGCTAAATTTGTTAAGTTTAATATTAGTTTTAATTTTCTTTAACTGCCCTCGATCTCTTAATGCCATGACACCTCTTGTCTTTTGTATTCACATTTTATATCTATGTCAGTTCCCCCCATCTTTATCTACAATACAGCCTAAATTGCTGTTATGCTTGTAATAATTTCCCATGTTGATGTTGTTAATGGCTGTCTTAAAAGTCAGCTTCAGAACATTTCTCTCTTTCTTTTAGTTCTCTGTCCACTTCCCTTCTGTATTCCCTTCCCTTCTCTATCCCCATACTCTTATTTCTTTCTGACTTTCCTACTCTCTCCCTGTCTTACTCATTTTCACTTTTTTCTTTCTCCCATCCCAAGTCATCTTCCTTTACTTATCATATCTCACTATATCCTTTTTTCCATCAAAATGTGCATGACAGCAGAAAGATTAACTGAAATCATAACCTGCTGATTGATTGGATGTTTTCTCCAGAACTTCAGGAGGTCACTGCAGATATTTTGGGTAAAGAAGATGCCCTGCTGGTTCCCACGTGTACCATGGCAAACACTGCATCAGGTCAGTGGACTCTTATTTCTTTCCAAATAAAGTTTGTTCGTTCGTTAGTTCCATGTTTGAGGACATACAGGGGCTGGTGTATCAGTGTCCATCTGTCTGAATTTGTATTTGGACATACAAGGATTGATGTATCAGCATCCATCTGTCTGTACTTTTATCGGGACACACAAGAACTATTGTATCAGCATCCATCTGTCTGAACTTGTATGGGGACACACAGGGGCTGGTGTATGAGCGTCCATCTGTCTGTACTTTTATCGGGACACACAGGGGCTGGTGTATGAGCGTCCATCTATCTGTACTTTTATCGGGACACACAGGGGCTGGTGTATGAGCGTCCATCTATCTGTACTTTTATCGGGACACACAGGAACTATTGTATCAGCATCCATCTGTCTGAACTTGTATGGGGATATAGAGGGACTGTTGTATCAGCATTTGTCTGTCTGTCTGAACTTGTATGGAAACATACATGGACTGTTGTATCAGGGTCCATCTGTCTACATTGCATCAGGTCACACAGGTACTTTTGAATTAGTGTCCATCTATCTGAACTTTTATGAGGACATACAAGGACTGTTGTATGAGGGTCCGTCTGTCTGAACTTGTATGGGATCATACAGGGACTGTTGTATCAGCGTCCATCTGTCTGTATTTGTATGGTGGACACACAAGCACTGTTGTATCATTGTCCTTTTGTGCAAGAATAGACAGGAATTTCAATAGGCTTATCAATATTGTATGTTTTATTATTATTATTATATTCATAATTTCTCCTTAATGTGCCTAGTTGACCAAAATTTATATAATGGTAATCCTACAGACAACAATCCCGGAGGGAAACAATTACCTGCCTACCTGCCTCTGTTTGGCTCACTGTGTTCCACTGTGTTCCAGATCAGATTTGTGAAATATTTAACTGGAAAGCTGTAAATCAATGCTATTTAACTAAGTTTGCTCAGGGGGCCAACATTTTGAAAATGGGGATCGTCACGGGCCAGTGGCCTGATCACCAGCATAGACAGATCCTTAATATAGAACATCTGGCCTAAACTGACCTGCAGACCACTTGCTAGGCTTTCGCAGGCCAGTTTTGGCCCAAGGGCCACCAGTTGAATAGCCCTACTGTAAATGATGAAAAACCAACATTCTGTAAACATTTTTTAAGGTTTTACTTATGCTTGTGTAGATATTAATGAATCCGGTTTATAAATCTATCTGCAGTAATGGTCCTATGTAATGGAAGATTTAATGAAGTCATTATTGGAGAGCAGTCCCACATGAATTTGTATGAGGTTGCAGGATTGGCCCAGGTTTGTAGTCAAGGATGCATAGACATTTACAGTAAGCACATAGCAAGCCTGTCCCTTATTTAACTGCCTCCATAAGTAACATCTCAAATTCTCTGGCTGTTCTTTATGGCCATAGTACCTGGTATTATATTCCTGGTTCTCCTCTTTTCTCAGCATTCCCCACTGTAAACCAACAGAAAGTTATGGTCTTGTTGTAGAACTTGAATTTGCATGCACATTTGTTTTACAGATCTGGATTTTTTGTATGTATAGTGTTGGATCCTTGTCTCTCATGAGGTCTACACCTTGCCCCCCCCCCCCCCCACCCCCATGCCCCAAATGGGGGCCAGTAGCCCACACTAAGAATATTCCTGGAGATTTTCTGTGTTTGTTTTAAATCAATGGAGTTTTGGTGGCAGAGTTGTTAGTGGTTCAGGTCTCTGCAAATTCACTGGTCTAGGTTTGACTCCCAGCAAGGCAGGATCATTTATTGTGACCGGTATAGCTCTGGGCATTACCAGCCTCATAAAAGATGTGTACCGGAGAATTTTCTGGGAAAGAATCTGAGAAAGGGAACCGGCCACCTCTTGTAAGCCACGACCTAGACTATGTAAAGATTTAATATTCCACATCCTTGTGGCAGTGACTGCTCTGGGACCAGCTTTTGAAGAATATACTGGAAGTTACACCCAGGTTAGAAATTTACTTATTTAATCTCTAACATTGAAACGTGATGGAACTTGCACACATCCACCCATCTTGTGTTGTAGGTGCTACTTCATGACAGAGGTGTTATACGATTGAACTGGGTTTCTGGGATTTTTACTTGTGTGATTGTTATCCTTAAGTTGTGAATCATGCAGACTGCAATCTTGAAAGATTGATTTTAAAAAAAAAATTTGAAATATGAGCTTTGTTTAAGTCTTTGTGTAGCAGGTGCTCTGCTGAATGTTGCTGCCATCATGGTCTGCCTGAATGAAACTCAGTCTCAACTCAGTCTCTCACTTGCTGTCCCATCTCATACACTTTCCTACCCAAGGTGTCATTTATTTCCTGTGCCCTTCTTCATGCTGGTCAGCCCCTGCCTATCTTCCTCCTACCTTGCTGTCTGCTAATTTCTTTCCAATCCACCATGGCGCTTGATTGGCCAGAGTAATCCAGTTTCCAAGAGATAATTTACTAGCAAATTCTCCTTGATGTTCAGATCTTTTAGGATGTCAGTATGTCTTTTCTTCTTGGTCCATTGTATTCTGAGAATCTTTCTATATAATTTCACCTCAAAGGCCCCGGTTTAATTTGTTTGAGTGCAGAAAGAAATTGATCCGTTTCTGAAATTTTTTTGAATGGAACTACTAGCATTAAAAAGAAACTGCAGATAATGCGTCTGTTAACCACTCTTGTGGTATAGGTGGTGAAGGGGTGGGGAAGAGTAACAGGTCTTCAGCATGGGAGCCCTGTATTGTTAACCATTCGGCCAGCCGCTTCTTATAGAACCATCACAATGGTCTGATTCTGCGGTTGAGAAGTGGTTCACTTTGGCTTGACAGAGCTGTGGTAGCACAATGGCTAACATGCTTGCCCCCCGGCCCAGTGTGTGTGTATTCAGATCCTCATCAAAACAAGGGGATTTTTAAAAAATTGTTTTTGGATCCCTGGTCAACACAGCTTAAAATAAAACAGGGCTAATGAAGTTATCTGTGAAGCAAATGCAGCCAGCGTGATTTTAACATCATTCCCCTGAGTGCCAGCTGGTTTATACAAATATGGCAGCTAGCATCATTTACCCAAAATGCTTTAACCCTACCAGACCTGAGGCCCTGAACCTTACTATCCCCTTATACCTGAGCTCTTGAGCATTAAGGAGAAAAAAAACCAGTGTGATATAGAAAAATATTAGTTACATGCAAACAAGTAGTTAGAATAAGATGGAATTTGGAGACATTGTAAAAAATAGGTCAACCTTTCATCTAGCACCAATATTGTGACTATTTCTAATCAGCTGTTGTGGAAATAGCAAGTATAACAACAGTTACTGAGAATAACTGTTATTGTAATCATCAAATGTTTTACCAACTGTCTCCGTGGCCTGTCAGGTGTGATTTGATCAAGCAAATATGTCTGGTGGCAGTGTATTGCCAGGATAGCATGGAATACTTTACATTTCATGTTTGCATCTAGGTAGTTAGATCATTATCATCATGTCTGGTTATCTGGTAATCCTAGTTTCAGCTTCATAGCAAACGGGTCACCCCATAGTTGCTCCGCTCCTGTGCCAATGAAAAACATACGTAGCTCACAGTGTCACACCATGCACTCAACTCAGAAGCTGGGCGACGAAACTATCCTTCCAGTCTACAAATGGAGCAAATATGCAACGGCCACCGTCTGGCAGAAGAAAAAAAAACATTAAACAATTAAAAAAAAAAAGGTGTCCGTGCCTAGCGTCTATTTTGACCTGAAGCATTATATGAGGGTTAATAAAGGGTCACCCCAGCAGTACCCTCATTATTAGCTGGGGAAGGGACTTAGGCGTCGCCCCTACAACGACCTGCCTGCCTTCATTAACAACTGTTCACCCAACAGCCATGCAGTTCTTTGACACGAAGGAGACACCTTGAACTTGGGTTTCGGACTGCCGACTCCCTACAAGATGTTATTTTATGTTTTGTTATCACAATTGATGTCACTGCACATTGGGCATACCCATGCGTGCTCAGTTCTACGAAGCAGCAACCACTCCAAAGTACTTCTTCATGTGCCTTGCCTGATGATTTAAGAATTTAGGACTGACCACAGATTGGGGGTCCTTAATGTTCAGGGTCGGCTTTGTTCAGGAGATTCCTCTGTGCCATACATGTCTGTCTCTTTCTGTTTCAATGACTGATATTTCCTTTGCAGTGTCCCCCTCTCTTCTCATCACCTGACTGAAGAAAGTACTCTTACAGCTACATATACTGTTCGACTTTCATGTTTTTTTTTCTGGGCAGTCATTTATATTATGTATAATTTATTTGATTTGATTTGATTTAAGAACCGACATCACAGCACTCGGGCCATTCTCATAAGCGCTCCGTCCCCATCTTCAGCAGCCAGCGAAGAGTTCCGATACTAATGGTGCCAGTAGCTTTCTGATTTAACGTCCGTCTTGCCTTTCCTCTGAGCCTTGAGCTTCTGCCAGAACCTCTCGTCACCCCCAACTGCATCAATCTCACTAGACTGTGGTGATCCATCTGCTCCTCCGCATTGTACACGCTCTCCCACAAGGCACTAATCACGTCTGCCCTATCATGTAGCAGTATTCCACCAAGTTGTGCAGAGCCAGCCAGTCTGTCCGCCTGTTCATTTCCCTATACACTGGCATGACCCGGTGAAAAAATCCAAGCAATACTCCTCACTCGTGTCCTCCACAGCGAAGCATGCCACTCTGCACGAAGCATACCTGTTCTGATTTTTCTCAGCATGCTTTCTGAATCAGTTACAATTACAATGTGTGTGTGTGTCGTGTTCTCTAGCCAGCGGAAAGCTGCAGTAACCTCCTCCACCTCCATTCTTAAGCTGGATGTTGTGGTATCATTTGCTAGGCTCTCCTGCACCAAACGTCCACCATTAACTTTTGCTAAAAAGCCCCAAGCACTTCTTTTGCCTCTTGACACTGAACCGTCTGTGTAAATGATCAAATATGTATAATTTATTTATAATCATATACCACAGCTGGCAGGGATTCAAGGGTGCTGTGTACCAAACCTCCCTGATGGCACTATGGATTTGGGGCAAGTTGAAGCTAAGATTCGTCCAGTGGATGATGATCATCAGCCACTCACACGAGCTATTTGCATAGAGAACACACACAATAGATGTGGAGGGAAAGTCCTACCTTTAGAGTATCTTAAAGAGGTATGGTTTAGGAGCCATTGCTTTGTGTGATGTCAGTTATTTGGGACAGATTCCTGTTTCTCTTTGGGGTTACTTTATGCATGCTTATGGTTCTGAAACATTTTAGGTCAGAGTGGCCGAGAGGTACGACATCTGCTTCTATGTTGGTATTATTCAGATTGTAGATGGTATAGAATACCATGGACGTAGAAGGAAAGTGGTGATGCCATCCTTAAAGATCTTAACATTAATGATGATTGGCTAGTAAACAGCATCTTGTCCCAGAAACTTAAATATTTTGGCCATATCAAGCACCTTGCCAGATTAGAAAGAATATAACAGAAGGCGTGGCACTAGGAAAGTGGGGCTTGGGGGCTGGGGCTAACCAGCAGGAAGATGGGCTCAAGATATAAGAGACACATTGGGTAGGAAAGTGCATAAGATGGTAGAGCTGGCGAGAGACTGAGCTTCTTTCAGGCAGACCATGATGAGAGCAGCATTCTGCAATGGACCTGCTTCATGATGATAGTGAGGTGGTATAGATGTTACCGAATAAGAATGAAATGGCATGCTTCTCATTGGTTCTGTGGTATTAGAGAAGGTCTTATCAGATGCATGCAAAAAATAAGGCCGTGGGTACATATTAAAAGGTTCCTTGGCTGAAAATTGCACAGTTTAAGCTAAATAACCAGACTAATTTTTCACTTAGAGCAGACAGCCTTAAAACCTTGTCACCACAAGAAGTCTACATTTAGTCGCTTCCAATTGTATCTTGTATATGTCATTATTTCACTTTTTCTGCTGTGACTTGTTCTCAGAAAGTATGGTTAAATGCCATTTGTTCTTTGTGGGCCTGCATAGCATTTAGGAAGCCCAGATATGAATATGTTAGCTATAGCATTTAAAGGGGTTTCCTTATAAATCCAAAGATAGGTTGACTTAGAATTTTTTTGTAAACCTCAGTGATAAAGGTTATGAGGTTACTTCATGAGTCACCTGTTTATTTCAGGCCTGGGGAATGCATCCCATTTAATTGTTCACTCTGTTGTTGTTTACTGATTATACTGATTACTCCTTTTGTATGTCGTTGTATATATTGAAAGAAAAATTTGTTTAATATAGACAGATACATTTTTTTTACAATTTATTAGTTACCTGGGTAAATTTTTTTTTAAATGTGTTAGTTTCATTTTTTTTTTTTTGGGGTAATTAAAGAATTTTTTGGGAAATTCCCATGTATTTGTGACCGATTGTTTTAGTCATTCATTGGCCAGAAGGGTTAGAAGATTATCTGTGACTGAATCTGATGCACACACATTTAGACCCTTCCCACTGCTGAATAGTTGGTACACTGGTGAGATTCTCCTTGTGTGACCTGCAGGAGAAGAATGGAGCATTTCCAGAGGTATTCCTGTGCAGCTGCATGGAAGCTAGTGAAATTCTCAGGCACTGTGAACAGTAGATGATTGAAACACTAGAGGATTGGTTTGCGGCACTTAACTGTCATGCTTGTCTCTGTGTTTCCAGTACACCTCTGATACCTCACTAAATGCTACATCATGATAAAGAAGTGTAGGTCAGCTAGATCCTTCATTGGCAGCAGCTTCTTGTGCATCTGTACTGGTGCCAAAAAAGTTTAAACCTGTCTTAAATGTGTTTTCGTTTTTCTGACTGCCTGGAGATCTTTTACTTTGCTGTGTTCACCATGAAATATTTTCTTTTAGAAGCCAGTGGTATGACATACTGGCTATGTGGCCAGTCCTGTTAATGTAATATTGCTTCACTATTGTGTGGATACTTTGCTGCTCTACTCTTTTGAAAGTAAGACTGCCAGCAGATATGACTAACACTATTGTATAACAGTAGTTGTTACTACTACTACCTGTTTTCTGTTAATGGCAGGTATGTTAGGTGGCTATACTAAACCTGACATCCCACATTGTACCAATGGCTTCAGTCGGTGTAGCACATTGAAGAAAATCTAACCACATCCTAGGAAGAGGAAATGCAACATGAAAACTTAACGTTTTGCCAGGGAAGATCAGGTCTTTCGCCTTGCTTGACAGCTGGTCTAGGAGGAACGCCCTTGACAAGCAGGCAGAAATATCAACCCACATACAGCTACCTGTAATGGACACACAGAATTGTCAATTTCAGATGCTTTCCTTCTGAATATTAAACAGCTCTAGGCATGTAGATGATATTACTTTTTGTTGATTGTGTGTTGTTTTTTTCTCTTAGGTTGAGTTACTTGCACGCAAGCACAACTTGCTTCTTCACCTGGATGGAGCAAGAATATTTAATGCAGCCGTGGCCTTGAGAGTGCCAGCTGCAGATATTGCCCAGTATTTTGATACTGTGGCTGTGGCATTCACCAAGGTAAGTTTACAACTGATTAGAGCTACATGAATGTGGAACAGTTATTTAACCCAATTTCAGATTTGCCAGCAGATGAGTTCTGACTACTACTGCTGTGACAGAATTTGTACCTCTCAGAAGTAGAATTGGAAAACCTTGCCTGTACAGGATGCTTCTATTATATGGGCAACAGCCCTGGATGCAGCTTTCTAGCCAGAATTCCCACAGAGAGCAACAACAGAAGAAGAAGAAATGCTGTGTGTGGTCAGCATTAATTTCTGAAGTGGACCATGGAACCTGATAAAACGATGAAGCATAAAACTGATGTTTTGAAATCCAGAGGATGGAAGAATGTTTCTTGGATGAAAGAAATAAAAATGAGGAAGATCTGATGTGTCACATATGAAAATGATGATGCTGAAGAAAAAAGTTGCTTTAGTCACATTTAAATAAATAATCTGTGCAAAATCATAATGGACGAAAACAGTGAGCTGTAAGAGCTAGAGGATGTCATGAATAAATGAATCAATGAAAAATTGACCTCAGTGCGCTCTTTCCTTATGTGCTCCATCCCCTTCCTAAGCTGCTAACGAAGAGTTCCTGTTTTGATGGTGCCACTTGAAACTTGATAAAAATTTCATCTGCTTTTAATCTTTCTGTCTTTGGTCTAGTTTTTGTGATACCTGCCCTCCTCTTTCTCTTTCTCCTTGTATCCATATTTTATTTTATTTTTTTAACTCTTTTTATCTGCTTACTGGCTAAAGAAAAATTATCAAGCACAATGCACCCCTTCCGTCGTTCTATGAATTTCTTCTTTGATTTTCTAGACAGTGTTAGAGGCATCAAGGTGTGGTCAGGATTTGGTCTGGTAAAAAAGACAAGGAAGGTGCCCGATGGAAACTGCTGGAGATCCATGGCCACTAACCTTCACTGTGGAGATGACACTCAGTGAAGTTTGGTATTGGTCGTTTGATGAAACTTGTAGTGACCAGTGCCTCTACCCTTTTGTAAACAACTGTATAGCTGGAAGTTCAGGAGAACAACTCAACACAAAGAAGTAGGCTTTGGGGGACCATAACGAATCACCCGCTTTCCACACTCTCTGTAGACACTCATACACTGCTGAATCTGTTCTGTCTGCAGTCAGTACTATCATTATATCTTCATGTATTCCCTGTGTGAATTCTGAGGACCAGGTGGGCGGAGAGGGGAAGAGACCCGCTGTCCCTTAACTCTTTCACGCCCATGAATTTTGACAGACTTGGCCCACATTAATTTCCCTTTACAAAAATGGCAGAGGGGAGGGGGGGGGGGGGCGGTAAAATCCCTATAAAAGTATATATTTTTTTAAAGAGAAATGAATGTACATTTTGAATCTGATGATAAATGTTTGTTTATTTTGTTAAATGTTTGTTTATTTTGTTATAGTTAGTAGGGAAGAAGAATTTAGCAGGTGTTAATTTCACAAGGACAACATTTCACAAACAAATTCTTCACTTACCATGGTTTTGCAGCCATAAGAGTAGTGAATATTCAAATTTGAGAACAAAACTTTAAAGTTTGTTCAATTTCCTAACAAATTCCAAAGTTATGATAAGTTTATGGGTTAGTTTAGCACTCAGGGACTATAAGTTCTCACAGAGTGCTGAGCAAAATTTCAGAGAAAAAATGGCAGAAAAATGAGCCATTACACACACACTATTTACTATGTACTGTTAATTACAGACTGTAGCTGCAATGATTTCAATGTAACTTAGCCATAGTATAGTACAATCTATTTGTTTAGAGCACTTTCCTTCTCTTACACCATAAATATGGTAGTATGTGACATTGTGTAATAAACTCATCAGAATCGCTAGATTCCGAACAGCTGATCGCTCAGCTTCGCTGGTAAAAATTCACCGTCAAAATCACTTTCTGAAAAATCTAAATTTTTATTATTATTATCACAGTTAAAAACATCTGACTGAAACAATTCAGAGCTTCAGCCGCAGAAAGACGCATTCTGCGACCTGTACTTGTGGTTGAAACATTGGTATTCATGGCACTCAAAAACAAACTTAGAAAATACACTATTGAAAAAAAATTTCTGTCAAATAATGCCCAAGTGGTTTAGGCTAGGAAATGAAACTAAAAGGATTTCGGCAGAGTAACTTTCCCTGAATAGTTTAATCGTACCTCCCAACATTAGAAACTAGTATGGAGAAGCGTGTGCGAAGCAAAATCTACGGGACACACGATCGACGATGACAGCGTTGTTTGGGCAAAACGGAATTTCTCAAACAATGCTCACACCATTGCTTGGGCCTTAAAGAGTTAACAAGCATGTTGTAAAGGCAGCCTGTTAAGGGTTTACTAAAATTTGGTCTGCCTTGGGCTGAAAGGCATAGATATTGCAGCCTGGCTGTAAATCACAGCATAATCTCCACATTCAACCAGCATCACAGAATCGGGAGCTTTATAATTGTGACTAGGTTATTTGCGCCATATAAAATTGCTTAGAAACTGCACGCTACCAAGAGCCCTGAAAAGGATTCTTGCAGTGTTGATGCAATCAAAGGAGACTGACCAAAATAGTCTCCCGACCGATGACAAAGTCGTCCACTGGCATGTGTCAGCCACCTTTATTATGAGTTGGTCATTTCATTCTGGCGTGTCGGTGTGTTGGGAAATGAGCAGGCAGATTGACTGGCCGGGTCTGCACCATTTGGTGGTGAACTGTGTATGGCAGGGCACAGGATGTTTTAAGGGCTCTTTGGGAGCGATTAAACAGTGCAGAGGCACAGATAGATCATTACGGTCTGGAAAGAATGGTGCTGTGAGGAGTTACAAGGTGATCTGGCCTATGCTCAGTACTCAGGGGAAAGACGAGCCAGATATACGATCAGACAGTTACTGGTGCCATTGGAATTGGAACTCTTCGCTTGCTGCTGAAGATGGCAATGGAGCACTTATAGGAGTGTCCCGAGTGCTGTGATATTGTTTCCTAATTCAACATTCAGACATGCTGGACTGATTTCTTCTTTCTCTTTCAGGGCCTGTGTTGTCCTGTAGGATCCATCATTGCAGGTCCAAAGAGTTTCATAAATTTGTAAGTGAGACCTGCATATATTTCCCCTAACCCGTTATTTCATATACATTTGTCATACAAGCTTTATATCGGGGCCGGTAAGGGGAGGAAGCAAAGAATAGGATTATAATTATCTCCCATGCATGTCATAAGAGGTGACTAAGAAGGTTGGTGTAAGACACTCTTCCTCATCCTGTAGAAACCTGAGCTGCAAATCCCAGCCAATCATCAGGAAGATGGTAGAATTGACAGAGAAATAGAAACCAGATGTCAGAAAGCAAGTGCACTTATATACCAATTGTCACCATTATTGAGACATCCAAGTATAACTATTTGTGCAAAGAGACAGATTATAAACAGCATATTCATTCCAACATTAAGCTACCAGTGCCAAACATGGACACACTGTCTAAAGCCCATAGATGCAAAATTTACCACTTGTGAGATAAGATGCCTGAGAAAAGCAGCCAGCCTAACCATCCCAGATCCAGGGAATAATGATACTATTAGACAGATTGTGGGAACAACTTCTTGTACCAGATTCATCTAGAAACAGCAGATGAAGTAGTTTGGCCATCTCGTTAGAATGCAGCAAGATCAAATTCCATCACAAGCACTACATCTCAGAAGATCAGCTACAAGAGCAAAACGACGGCCACTGATCTAATGTGTTTATGTTGGATATTTCTACTGATCTAATGTGTTTATGTCAGACAGTTCTACTGATCTAATGTGTTTATGTCCGACATTTCTACTGATCTAATGTGTTTATGTCAGACATTTCTACTAATCTAATGTCTTTATATCAGACATTTCTAGTGATCTAATGTGTTTATGTCAGACATATCTACTGATCTTATGTGTTTATGTCAGACATTTCTACTCATCTAATTTGTTTTTGTCAGACATTTCTACAGATCTAATGTGTTTATGTCAGACATTTCTACTATTCTTATGTGTTTATGTCAGACATTTCTACTAATCTAATGTGTTAATGTCAGACATTTCTACTCATCTAATGTGTTTATGTCAGACTGTTCTACTGATCTGATGTGTTTATGACAGTCATTTCTACTGATCTAATGTGTTTATGTCAGACATTTCTACTGATCTAATGTGTTTATGTCAGACATTTCTACTGATCTGATGTGTTTCTGTCAGACATTTCTACTAATCTAATGTGTTTATGTCAGACATTTCTACTAATCTAATGTGTTTTTGTCAGACATTTCTACTGATCTTGTGTGTTTATGTCAGACATTTCTACTGATCTAATGTGTTTATGTCAGACATTTCTACTGATATAATGTTTTTATGTCAGACATTTCTACTGATCTAATGTATTTGTGTCAGACATTTCTACTGATCTAATGTATTTGTGTCAGACATTTCTACTGATCTAATGTGTTTATGTCAGACATTTCTACTGATCTTATGTGTTTATGTCAGACATTTCTACTGATCTAATGTGCTTATGTCAGACATTTCTACTAATCTAATGTGTTTTTGTCAGACATTTCTTTTGATCTGATGTGTTTATTTCAGACATTTCTACTGATCTAATGTTTTTATGTCAGACATTTCTGCAATTCTTATGTGTTTATGTCAGACATTTCTGCTAATCTAATGTGTTTATGTCAGACATTTCTACTGATTAATGTGTTTATGTCAGACATTTCTACTGATCTAATGTATTTATGTCAGACATTTCTACTCATCTAATGTGTTTATGTCAGACATTTCTACTGATCTAATGTGTTTATGTCAGACATTTATATTATTCCTATGTGTTTATGTCAGACAGTTCTACTGATCTAATGTGTTTATGTCAGACATTTCTACTGATCTAATGTGTTTATGTCAGACATTTCTTCTGATCTTATGTGTTTATGTCAGACATTTCTACTCATCTAATGTGTTTATGTCAGACGTTTCTACTAATCTAATGTGTTTATGTCAGACATTTCTACGGATCTTATGTGTTTTTATCAGACATTTCTACTAATCTAATGTGTTTATGTCAGACATTTCTACTGATCTAATGTGTTTTTGTCAGACATTTATGCTAATCTAATGTGTTTATGTCAGACTGTTCCACTGATCTGATGTGTTTATGTCAGTCATTTCTACTGATCTTATGTGTTTATGTCAGACATTTCTACTGATCTTATGTGTTTCTGTCAGAGATTTCTACTGATCTAATGTGTTTATGTCAGACATTTCTACTAATCTAATGTCTTTTTGTCAGACATTTATACTGATCTGATGTGTTCATTTAAGACATTTATACTAATCTAATGTGTTTATGTCAGACATTTCTGCTATTCTTATGTGTTTATGTCAGACATTTCTGCTAATTCAATGTGTTTATGTCAGACATTTCTACTGATCTAATGTGTTTATGTCAGACATTTCTACTGATCTAATGTATTTATGTCAGACATTTCTACTCATCTAATGTGTTTATGTCAGACATTTCTACTGATCTAATGTGTTTATGACAGACATTTCTACTATTCCTATGTGTTTATGTCAGACAGTTCTACTGATCTAATGTGTTTATGTCAGAAATTTCTACTGATCTAATGTGTTTATGTCAGACATTTCTACTGATCTTATGTGTTTATTTCAGACATTTCTACTGATCTAATGTGTTTATGTCAGACGTTTCTACTAATCTAATGTGTTTATCTCAGACATTTCTACGGATCTAATGTGTTTATGTCAGACATTTCTACTAATCTAATGTGTTTATGTCAGACATTTCTACTGATCTAATGTGTTTATGTCAGACATTTATACTAATCTAATGTGTTTATGTCAGACTGTTCTACTGATCTGATGTGTTAATGTCAGTCATTTCTACTGATCTAATGTGTTTATGTCAGACATTTCTACTGATCTGATGTGTTTATGTCAGACATTTCTACTGATCTGATGTGTTTCTGTCAGACATTTCTACTAATCTAATGTGTTTATGTCAGACATTTCTACTAATCTAATGTGTTTTTGTTAGATATGTCTACTGGTCTAATATGTTTTTGTCAGCATTTCTACTGATCTAATGTTTTTCTGTCAGACATTTCTTCTAATATAATGTGTTTATGTCAGACATTTCTACTGATCTTATGTGTTTATGTCAGACAGTTCTACTGATCTTATGTGTTTATGTCTGACATTTCTTCTGATCTAATGTGTTTATGTCAGACATTTCTATTAATCTAATGTGTTCATGTCAGACATTTCTACTGATCTTATGTGTTTATGTCAGACATTTCTACTATTCCTATGTGTTTATGTCAGACATTTCTACTGATCTAATTTGCTTATGTCAGACATTTCTACTGATCTATTGTGTTTATGTCAGACATTTCTACTATTTTTATGTGTTAACACTTCTACTAATCTAATATGTTTATGACAGACATTTCTACTGCTTTATTGTGTTTCTGAGAGATTTATACTGATTAAATGTGTTTCTGTCAGAGATTTCTACTGATCTAATGTGTTTATGTCAGATGTTTCTACTGATCTAATGTGTTTATGTCAGACATTTCTACTATTCTTATGTGTTAATGTCAGAAATTTCTACTAATCTAATATGTTTATGTCAGACATTTCTACTGATCTAATGTGTTTCTGTCAGAAATTTCTGTAATGTTTTTCTGTCAGACATTTCTACTAATCTAATGTGTTTATGTCAGACACTTCTACTAATCTAATATGTTTATGACAGACATTTCTACTGCTTTATTGTGTTTCTGAGAGATTTATACTGATTAAATGTGTTTCTGTCAGAGATTTCTACTGATCTAATGTGTTTATGTCAGATGTTTCTACTGATCTAATGTGTTTATGTCAGACATTTCTACTATTCTTATGTGTTAATGTCAGAAATTTCTACTAATCTAATATGTTTATGTCAGACATTTCTACTGATCTAATGTGCTTCTGTCAGACATTTCTGTAATGTGTTTCTGTCAGACATTTCTACTAATCTAATGTGTTTATGTCAGACACTTCTACTAATCTAATATGTTCATGTCAGACATTTCTACTGATCTAATGTGTTTCTGTCAGACATTTCTACTGATCTAATTTTTTTTTATGTCAGACATTTCTGCCGATCCAATGTGTTTATGTCCGACGTTTCTACTGATCTAATGTGTTTCCATTAGACATTTTTACTGAGGTAATGTGTTTCTGTCAGGTATTTCTACTGATTTATTGTGTTTCTGAGAGATTTATACTGATTTAATGTGTTTCTGTCAGAGATTTCTACTGATCTAATATGTTTCTGTCAGATGATTCATGCGATCTCATATTCCACTTCAACATGTTTACAGGGCAAGAAAGGCCAGAAAAGCCCTTGGTGGAGGCATGAGACAAGCAGGGGTGATTGCTGCTCCCATGTTGGTGGCCTTGGAGCAAATGATACCTAGACTAGTGGAAGATCATGATAGGGCTTTCAGGATTGCCACAGGTATTTGTTGGTTCTTGTTTGGTTGAGTTCATAAATGTGTGCAGAGAGAAAAACAGACAGATGTACACTCTGTTATGATGCATGTTGATAAATATAGACTATCGTGGTTTTTGCGCGTCCGTAGCTTAGGCGTTGCGAGTCCGACTCGTAATTCCAACGTACCGCTATCGAAACCAACTGCTGGCTGCGTGGATTTTTATCATGGTATGTGGTGTCGCAGGTCGACCCAGCCTAAAATGGGTACCAGAATGACTGTCCTGGGGAATTAAAGATAGCTAGCGTAATGCTGACAACATTAACCACCTAGTACCGATGGTCTGAAAAAAATGGGCGCTCTTCCCATATACCCGATGCGCCTAAAGGCCTGACAAGGGATCTTTACTTACTTACTTTATCATGGTTTTTCCATCACAGTCATCATCTTTTTTTTTTCATCATTCCAAGCCCTTAAAGTTCACTGCTGCAGACATCACGCACCTCCATTTAACTCTCTGGTTCACCTTCTGTTCCCACTTGGTGACACCAAGTGTTGGTAGGTCTGTCTGGACATTATCTCTCCATCATCTTTGTGTTTTCTGCCTCGGGGTCTGCAACCAATCAGCTCCCTTGTGTATAGTTTTTACTTCTCTGTCATCTGGCATTGAGCACACCCCAGCCATTTCAGTCTGTTAGCCCTCAAGGTGCCAGTGATTAGTGGTGAATTAAACAGATTATGAATTTTATCACTCTCTATTCCCCACTGTTTGTATCTTAGATGTGCTCAGAAATTCGTCATAAGACTCTGTTTTCACAAATTTGTTAAAAGCTTTATCTGTTTTAGTTATGCTCCAAGTTTCAGAGCCATCCAAAACTTATCAACATTTTATAGATTTTGATATTGGTGTTGAGAGATAGACTGACTTTAGCAGGCATTGAAGGGCATAGAATACTTTTTTCCAGATTGTATTCTAGATTGTATTTCTTTTCTTAGCATGTTGGAGCAGGTGAACTTTTTCTTGAATACGAATCCTATCCCTAGTTCATTTTTGTTTTGAGTGTTTCTTCCATACACAGTGATTGATTATTCTTATTTTCCTATATGGTACCTTGTTGTGGCCACTTTATTTCTTGAATCCTTGTTACATCCATTCTATAATCTAATAACTCATGACTCACTTCTTCAGCTGCTCCAGCTCTGTAAAGGATCCCATGTTCCAAATCTCAAAAAACCTTTAAAGTTCCAGTTTTATTATCTGTTTAAATCCCTCCAAAATTGAAGATTAGATATCTGTGCTATCTCAGTCACCAGAATTATGGATCAAGTCCTGTGTAGTCAGCCATCCAGGTCTTTGTCTCCCCCCTTGCTCTTATTCCATCAGGTTTGATTCTATTAATTCTTCTTGTGCCTTCTATCTTCAGTGGAACACGGGCCCTCAACCAGCTTATGCAGTCGTTCTATCCTTCGCTACTGCATGCAACTCTCCACGTGTCTCTTTGCAGAATGTCGCTTTTATCACAGATGCTGAAAAACCACTAGGTCCCCTGCCTGCTCTACCCTTTCCCAAACCCATATTCTCCCAGCCAGAAACTTGTATGGTAGTGTGTCATTGACATCCTGTTACCACTGTTGTACTGGTCAACCCCTGCCTTATCTTTCAGGGACTATACCATGCATCTATTCTCTCCAAACCATTATTGCTTTTAATATGGAGAAACAAGACTTTATGAAGCAGTTCCCTTTGATATTCAGATATGTATACTATTGTATGTGTGTGTGAAATTTGCCTATTTAATATTACTTCAACCTACATTGTTGACCAGGGCACCCATTGGCTCACTGATTGACGACTTCATGGCCGGTCCGGACAGTATTTAGGTTTGTCTCCTTTGATTGCATCAGCACTGCAAGAATCCTTTTCAGGGTTCTTGATGGCATGCAATGCTAAGGCATTTTTTATGGTGCACATAGCCTAGTCACAATTATAACCCAAAGCTCCCCCTTTGGGAATGCAGGTTGAACATGACAAATTTTTATTTTAAAGCACCATTTCCACCTTTTATCCACTGGTTTTAGATATTTAGCTGTCGACAACTCCAGCCAGTGTCAAAGGACAAGCTGGCATGTTGTACATTTCTTTACTTTCAGCGATCAGCTCGCTGCAGGGAAACCTGGTCTGTAGTGTGGATCTTAGTGGTGTCCACTCTAACATTGTCATGATCAACATACTGGGGAAAGTCACCCCACTTCAGTTCTCCCGGAGAATGCAGGAGGTGAGTTGTGTCAGGTTCCATGCTGTGACTTATCTTCTAGAATAAAAAATTGTTTTAAATTGTTATGGGAACTGATTGCGTGAAGTGTTTTAAATTGTTATGGGAACTGATTGCGTGAAGTGATTCATGATTGACAGTGTCTGTTGCCACAACAATTATATGTGTGGAGTACTTACAGTCACAAACTTTGAATATATAGGCTCTATAATAAACAACAATGGAGACTGTTCGACAGAAATTAAAAGGAGGATGGCCATAGCAATGCATAGATTGAACAGCCTTAAAAGTCTATGGTTAAGCACCAGCAAGGAGATAAAAATTAGAATTTTGAGAGCATGCATCTTCCCTGTGGCTGCATACGGATGTGAGTCGTGGACTATGTCTCAGTCCTTAAGAAAGAAAATAGGGGCTTTTGAGCTGAAATGCTAATTAAAGATTCTCAGAATATCTTGGACAAAGAAGATGAGAAATATTGATGTCTTAAAAGATCTGAACATCAAGGAAGATTGGCTAATAAACAGCATCCTTTCTCAAAAGCTGAAATATTTTGGTCATATCAAGCGCCACGATGGATTGGAAAAAATTATAGTAGAAGGCATGGTACCAGGAAGGAGGAGCAGGGGTCGACCGACACGAAGATGGGTACAGGATATAAGTGACTCCTTGAGTGTGAAAGTTCATGAGGCGGGAGAACTGGAAAGAGACCGAGTTTATTACAGGCAGACTGTGATGAGAGTGACGTTCTGCAAAGGACCTGCTACATGATGATGACTTACAGTGCAAGTCATGGACTCTCACTTAATCATTGATGAAATACAGAGCTTTTCAACTGAAATGTTACAAACAAATTCTTAGAATACTATGGACCAGTAAGAAGACAAATACTGACATCCTACAGGATCTGAGTACCAGGGAGAATTGGCTCATAAACAACATCCTGTCCAAAGGCTGGGGTATTTTGGCCTTGTTAAACTCATGGGGGTCTGGAGAGAACAGTGATGAGGGATACAGTTTGTTGAAAGCGATGCAGAGACACCTGGACCTGCAAAAGTGGATACAAAACATTGAAGATCATCATCATCATCAAGTGCCTTACCGACTGGCGTAGGGGATCATGTCTCTCCTCCATATGTGATCCCCAACTGCATGTGTCAGTTCGTGTGTCGACCCTTCTCCATGCCATGACAAAGGCTGTCAACAATCTTCTCACTTTGTCTTCCTCTGTCTCTCTTTCCACAAATCTTTCCAGTGGTCACAACACGTTCCATTTTCCATCTTCTCATAACATGACCAAAAAATGATGTTACTTTGTGATAACTTGTATTGTCTTTGAGCACCTCCCTCTTTCAAAAGATCTGGTTTACTGTTCTTAGCTGTCCAAGGAATTCTAAGGATTCTTCTGTAAAACCGCATTTCCGAGACCTCAAGATATTGTTTGGCCTATTTATTAATTGTCTAGGATTCACAGCCATTTGTTAAAACAGGCTCAATATAGCTTGTGAGAATTCTTTCCCTAATCTCCAATGATATGGATTTATTGCACAAAATGTTCTTCATTTTATGAGGCAGTTTTGGTCCGTCTTATACTGTTCTTTATCTCTTTGATACATCTTCCATCGGATGTTATCCATGTACTCAGATACTAAAATTTCTGTACTTGTCCTAAAATAAAACCTCTGACTCTTATTATAAATTAAGGCACAATTTTTTTTTTAAATCACCATTACTTCTGCATTGGCTATTAAAGCACATAAGGCTGGAGAATTGGCTAGAGAAAGAGAGACTTTCAAGTGTGCTGTGACGAGAATGACGTTCTCTAAAGAAGCTGCTGATTGATGACGATGATGAATACTTAAAACAGAGTACCATCTACCCACTTTGGATAGTAGGTTTTTTTTTCATAACCATAGGGTGGCCAGTTCGGTTTTTACATTACAAATTTTTCTAGGATTTGCTTTTCTTTGATTTACACCCATATATAGACTCATTGAGTCACTGGGTATCAGTTTTTGAGACTGCAGTCTGAGAGAGGAGAATTTCTTTCTATAAAGGGAAAATGTGTCTTAAAATGTTTCCTTTCATTTGTTTGCGTAAGTTGTACAAGACAAGAACAGCAGATGGAGAATAAACTGTGAGCCCTATGTTCCGTACAACGACGAGGCAGGATAGTGATGATTAATAATGTTTGCATTGTCACATTTTTCTTCTTCTTTTGATAGTCCATACCTGCTGGCATTGGTTGTCATGTCTATC
The DNA here is from genome assembly GCA_905116865.2 of Candidula unifasciata. Taxonomy (NCBI): domain Eukaryota; kingdom Metazoa; phylum Mollusca; class Gastropoda; order Stylommatophora; family Geomitridae; genus Candidula; species Candidula unifasciata. Next base: position 56,094 of record CAJHNH020001347.1, read on the forward strand.
CACATCCTTCTGTCTCGTAGTCTTTCAGTCAGTTCTGACATAGATGATTTTCCCTGCCATGATGTCAAACTTGTCAAGCATCTTGCTTTCTCTGTCTTCCTCTACCTCCTTTCCCTTCCAAGCATTCCACTGTGACAATGTACTCCAGTTTTCTCCTACTCATCACATGACCAAAGAATGTAAATTGTTTCCCTTCTGATGTAGGCAGTCAGTTCTCTACATAAGTCAGTGTCTTTCAAGACATCTTCCTTACTCCATTTATTGTAATCTCATCATTCATATTAAACCACATCACCGATTCCAAATAACTCTTCACTAATCGACAGTCGAGTCTGGATAAGTAGAAGTCACCTTAAAAAATTGTTTAACCCATCAGGAATTCGACTTATCCAGCTAGCATATATAGTAGTGCCAAAAAATAGAATTGGGAAATCTAAGTGACGTCACTTTGGCATTCCCCACCTCCTCTTTTTTTGTGGGGGCTAACCTTTCCCAATGACGGTGAAAATGCCTGATGGCGAAAATGCCTGCTGCGTCATAGCAACCCAAACATAACAGAAGGCATGAAAATGAGTAGAATCATGCAGAAGTGCCTTAACCGCCTCCATGGACCTTATTTCCCAAAAACACAAGTCTTAGGCCTTATTCAGGCTTTGTCCATAAAAAATTCACCCACATTTTTCAGGTTAGTCATGTTTGATCCCAAGTTTAAATTTTTTTTAAATGCCTGCATAATTTATGAAAATCATAATAGTTAATTTGAATAAATGTTGAGATTTTAGTTTGATTCATACATATTCTGTTATTTTATTCATTTTCCTTCCCAAATAATTATAGTTTTGCAAATGTTAATTGTACGCTTTATTTTTAAAATAATTTTTGGTGTAAATTAAGAGAATTCTTCCCTGAAGGCTTCATCTTTTTAGCACTGAAACTTTAAAAAAGCTCTTATCTCCAAAGAGTTGAGCGAAATGCGTCTTATCAGGGTTAAACTTAAGTGGGCTCAACTGTAATTAATTGTCCATGATTCACTTCCGTATATCAGAACTGTCACATTACCTTCTATTCTTTCTTTGTTGAAACTATTGAATGTATTCTTTATGCTGGGCAGGTGACGGATGAGGAGAAGAGGTCCCTTGGGCAGTCTGTATCTGTCTTAATGTGGCCCTACTCCCCAGCAACCGTGAGGTACGTCACACATAATGATGTCAGTGAGGCCGATGTGGACAATGTTATAGCCAAGTTCCTATATGTCATTGAGGAATTGTCGAGTTCGTAGCACAACATATGCATTGAAAAGCTCAGTAACAAGAGATGCTTCCTGGGGTGCTCAGTCTATCCAGCCAGGTTTAGAGAGGCAACTTTATATGCAGGGTTATAAAACTTTGTTATGTGCCTATTGAGTGGAAATCCTTTAATTAATCAGTCAGCCTTTCTAATAGAAACCTCTCCACTGATCAGTCAGTCAGGTGCACTCAAGCAAATCACTCAACTAATCAATCAGTCAGTCAGTCAGTCCAATGCCGCTTAAGGAAATCACTCAACTAATTAGTCAGCCAGGTACTACTCAAGGAAATCACTCCACTGATCAGTCATGTGCCACTCAAGGAAATCACTTAACTTATCAAATCAGTCAGTCCGGTGTCGCTCAAGGAAATCACTCAACTAATCAATCAGTCAGATGCCATCTCCGCAATGAAAGTTGGTTGTAATGGATGTCTCTGGTTGTTGTTGTACACACTTTTTCAGACTGCAGTTTGTCCATCACTTGTTTTGCTGCTGCAACTTGTACACGTAAATCAGCTTTCATTTGTTTGGCGGTAGCATGCATGATCACAGTGAGAACACTGACATGACATACAGTCACTAGTTTAAATGTCCATCCTATCAGTGTGACGTGTCACAGGTATCGCAACTCAGTTTTCACCAGGCATGTGATTAGTGGGGACTACCATTTTGGACAGGTCTATAGATAATACGATCTCCTCTGTGAAGCAAAACAAGTGTGAATGACCGATCATGCCCATTGTGTGACAGTTTTCTGACAGACCATGTCAGACTAACCTGCTGATTAGTTTGAAAAAAAAAATCACAGGTCCAATGGTGTTTAAAATCACCACATCCTGTTGCTTTATTTATTTAGATTTTATGTTGTGATTCATCTGCATACATTATGTGTACATGATATCTTGTAAGTATAATCATTGACTGACTTATGTATTGGTTTATCTCAGGAAAATACAATCCAGACATAACTTTTGTTTTTATCATAATTTTTTTTTCCCCTTTGTTTGTCCTCTGCATGTGTTGTATTTTATGTCTGAAAATCATGTTCTGGCCCTTGTCAGATGGTTTGCATTTGTCTGTGGGGTAAAAGCTCAGCTAAGAGTGACCCAGTTAATTAAGATACCGTTTCTCGGCTTCAGGTAAAAACAAAAAAACTTGATTCCACTAACAAATAATTTACGTGGCATCATCTATTACATAGCAGATAATTACACCTCCCTGTGTGGATTCTCCGCTTAACTGAATATTTAAAACAATACAAACAAGTCACACACACAAACGAGCTGTAAAAATAATACAACGAAAAGAATTCACTAATTTTTTTTTTTAACTTTAAATCATTTTATCAATCATGCATTCTCAGGTTCAACTAAGTGATCATCCAGTCATATAACCCAAGAAATAATACATGAGTATTGATTGTTATTCATGATGAGGAAGGCGGAGGAAAAACAGAGAAGCAGAAACAATATGACAAACTAGAGAGAGAAGTTTCAGAATAATATATCCAGGAGACAGAAGTAGAATGTTAGAGAGAGAAAGAAGGAAGTTAGGGTAGCATACAGGAAAAGCAGATTAAGATGTCACACAGGAGATAAATAAGCAGATTAAAATGACATACAGGAGATAGAAAAGCAAATTAAGATGACATACAGGAGAAAGAAATATATGACAGACATAAAACAGAAGTAGACAGGTGATAAATAAGAGAAAGAAGACAGGTAACATACAGCAGGGCTATTCAACTGGCTGAAGGGATCAGATTTGGCCCTTGCCTAGCAAGTGGCCGATGGATCACCTGCCAACTCTATGGTAATAATGATCTTTCTATGCTGGGACTGGCCTCTGGACCTCCCAGTTTTCTAACATGTTGGTCTCTGAGGACACGAGTTGAATAGCCTGGAGATACAGAATAAAGTAGCAAATAAATAACACACAGAAGACAAGAAGTAACTGTATCAACCTGATGTTGTAAGAAGTTTTCTGAGATTACTTAGAAGACAGACAATTAAATATAAGGTGGCAATAAAAACAGAGGACAAAAGAGGAAGGACACACAAAAGAAAAAAAGGACAAAGTTAAGAGCACCATAATAATATATAAGTTTAGGCACACTGGATTGTAACAAAAAAATTATAGGAAACGTCATCCGACATTTGTTTAGCCATAGACCATTCCTCGATCACTAAAGAAGAGGGACTTTGGACTTAAATACACCATGGACTAAGAACATAAAATGTTTTGACTTATACATTCTGGGTGGGGACCTTTTTCTCCAAGGCCATTTGAACATTTATGAAATTATTTTGAAATTATTGGAAGGTCATACACAATTATCAACAACAAAACTAGCCTGTTACAATTGGACACGAAAATACAGGAAAACTAGTAAAGACGTTAATTAATAGAGCAAAGCAAAGCTTTACAAACAACCTGACGCATGACGATAACGGGTGGGTGCTGCGTGGCCTAAAGTGCTAGAGGTTCCAGCAGCAATCCCCGGTAAAAGCTGAGATTTGTTCACGTGGACTTGGACTTCTAGTAATTCCCCCTGGTCTCTGGGTAGTGAGATCAGACGCCCATGCGCATTGTTGCGCACGTAAAAAATCCTTTAGTAGTTGGAATTCGAAAAGAGTAGCCTAACAACGCTACCCGGGCAAAGATTTGGAGTTTAAAATCTACCTAAAGTATTTCAGGATCCTCGCCGGTGCTACAGATACTGTGCACTGTGCTGAGCTTTTCCAGACTCAGACTTGAGTTAGAAAAAAAGAACAGAGCACTTATGAGTTACTACCCGTGTGCCATGATGTTGATCCGTTGTTCAAACCTCATATAAAATTTCAGTCAGTCTGAAATGTTACTGTCAACTGTTGCAGTCACTTTCAAATGTTGCTGTCTTTTTCAAATGCCACAGTCATTTAAAATGGTACTAAATTGTTTTATGACCAGAACTGTCTACGAAATCTGCCAGCTGGTCCTAAAATGAAGTAAAGTTTCTTTCAAAACAGTGTTTTCCTATTGTAAATTTAAATAATGCGGACACAAACAATACATTGCACAACTTATTGCCTGAAATATTTTCATGTATCTCGTCGGGTGCATTACTACAGAGTTAAATCAACATATAATGAAGCACAGAATTAATCCTTTTCTTGCTGAAATGGATAAACTACACTGGTGAGCTGATGTACATCTGTCTGCCAGAAATTCCAAACCATCATGTGATTTCCAAGGCAACTTTAAATTGATCACATGATCTTTCTGTTTATATAAAATAGGAGAGTTTATTTTTGCTATCTCCCTATTTTGTTGTGAGGCCGTAAGCTCTACTTGCCATTTTTAACAATACTCCCAGGGATATTTTGTTTGTTTGCTCTGGACATCTGTTTACAGCACAGCTGTCATCCGGTTTCTCCCTGTGGTTTCCAGGACTCCAGTTGGGGGGATAAAGAGAAGAGGGAGGGGTAGACCCTTTAACAAGCATGTCTGGAAAGACAACTAATCAGAGGTTTACTGACATATGGTGTTGCTTAAATATGCAGATATCACAACCTAGCTGTAAACCACAACACAACTTGTCAACCACCCTTTTAAGAGCACAGAGAGAAGAAACAAAATAAGCATATTCAAACTCAAGTTATCGATCCACATCTCACATGCATATATCTTTTTAAAAAAACACCTTATTTGTCCATGTATAAGACAATCTTTTTTTTTTCTCCGTTTTTTTTTTTAAGTTTAAAACTGGGAGCCTTTATATACATGAAATGTGTTTATAAACTATTTAGTTCTTAATTTTGGGCTTTTTAAAAAAAAAATGGGTTGTCTTACACAGAAAAATACAGTATTTTCCTTATTTTGATATATGCAAACCACTTCGTTTATTTTGTAAACAAAGTTAAAATAATCCACCTGCAAAGGCTGCCTTAGGTTTGTGAGATTATAATTATTTAACCTACCACTTTCCAATTTAACCATTAAAGCTGCTACTACTCCTTCACTGTTAACTATTCAACCTATCACTCCTTCACCCTACCACTAAAGCTGCCATTCCATTCTTCAACATTCAATCCTCCACTCTCCACCACCTACCCTTCACCTTTAAATGCACTATTCTGTCACCTCTCCCAGTTGTTTTACCTGTCAATCATAGCTAACCTCATGGACAAAAACATGACAGCAACAGCTACAATATAAATAATTACAACCTCAAAAAGGGGTGGGTAGTGGTGTGGTGGTCTAACAATACCAACAAGCACCACTACACCTCAGAATAGAAGAGGCAAAGCTAACTAAGGCCGAGTTACATCTATACATCAGAGGAGAAAAGGTAACAAAATTAATCTATCCCTAAACTAAATAGGAGAGGCAAAACGAATTCACCTCTGTACACCGGGGTAAAAGAGACAAGACAAAAACAGATCAAAGTTGTTTCCACAGTTCAGTTTAAAAGTGGCACGACTGAATCAGTAATGCATCCTACTTTAAAATACCCAAATAAAAACAAGAAACTGTAATTTACAAACACAACTGTAGAAATGCTTTTCAAATATATGGCAAGTATTAACTGTTACAAATGCCTCAACACGATTTGTTTACACCGGATATGTTCGATAATACCGGCATAATGCAGAGTTATCTTGCCAAGAATCACACCTGTTGTATTTCTGATTGGTCATACAGAACGACGGTACAGTCTTCTCTTTTCCAACTGATAAGCAGAACATAGAATCCTAGGTATAGACTTCCACTGAGAGTTAAGAATGCAACCTTTGATTGTATAGTACAATTTCTGGAATTTTCTCCAACTTTTATCATCTTCTCTGAGTGTCAGGTGGATTTCAAATGTAGGTGGTGTTGAGGGATTGCCTAATACAGTCGCAAGTGGGTAAGATCTGTCCTTTTCTTTGAGCATTATGTAGATGACACAACCATCGATGCCACAGGGTTCTGCTGTAGACATGCGGAGAACATCCTGTGCCACACGAGAGACCAGATCTGGGGGGTATATCACCTGGCAGCACATTTTTCTGTCGGCTGCATCTCGGATTGCAGCTTCTAACTCTGCCTGCACTTCCTCACAAGTTTTGGTGTCGAATATGTCGGTGAAGTCGTTAGAGAAGCTCATGTTGTGATTTCTGTCATCTGTGGAAACAGATGTATATGCAATATAAAAAGTAAAATGAGAATGAAATCGAAACAATACTCTCTGCAGACCACTCAAAGAGATCTTGGATGTGGTGAATTTCTGCTGCAAAGAACAGTTTGTTATCCCTGGGAATTTTTCCTGCTCAAACCCTTATTTGGATAAGAAGAACTTCTGATAAGAAGAACAATTTCTGGGTCCCCGGTGTGTTATCCTTATCAAGTCTGCACTATATTAAATTTTTTTTTTAAACACAGGTGGATTCATGGGAAGGGATGCTGTATATTGCATTGTATGGAGGAGGAAAATGAGAAAAGTAATAGGGACAGGCAAGAAAATGATTGCAAATAGGTTAACAGCTTAGCGTTTGAGAGAGGCATGTCATATATTTGAAGACAACAAGGGTCCATAAATCTATTGCACTGTTTGTTACGTGTTTCAAGGGCCATCCAATTGGTACTCCAAAACACCCTCATTTTTAAAAATCTAGGGACTAGCTCAAGAACAGAACATATAGTTGCATATGTAGATATTATATATTTCATTGGTTTTAAGGTACTTTTAATACCTGAAAAGTGTTGATGGCAATTTTCATTGTAATACTTTTTTTTTTCAGTAGTATTAAAGAGCATACCATTTCATTATTTCTTGGTGACAATGGATCAAACAGGTTTTAACATCACAGTCACAGATTAATTAAACCTTTCACCTTGGAGGGGAGGGGTGTGGAAAGGCTAAAATTACTTCTCTAGGATATTCCGTTTTATTCAGCTCAAAAAAAATTGAATGACCCATTTTCAGATCAAAATGTTGAATTTTAAAATCAACATCAAAGCAATCGGGACATTCCCATAAGTACTCCCTCCCCATCTACAACAGCGAGCGAAAAGTTCCAATTCTGATAGCACCAGTATATGTCTCGCCTTTCCCTTGAGTGCTAAGTGTCGGTCAGATGCCCCTGATAACTCTTTACTTTGACTTGTCGACTGATGAAACCAGGTCAGTAATTACTTGGCTCCATCCCTGGTGATGTACAACATTCTCTATATCTTTATTAAACTGATCTGAAGTATGTGACACTGCATCACTTCATACATTTAATTAAAGCTTTTTTTTTCCTGGTGGTAGACAATGGTATACAGTACCAGGTACTTTCTTTTAAGCACCACTGTAATAAATAATCTGTGGTGAGTAGCACCACCATTCATTAGACTTTATGGTGGGTACCGGCACCTGTTTGTTTTTTCAACAACCAAAAAGCTCTGCCCTTAATTCAGCAGGAAGCTGTTGTGGTGTAGCATCTAGTTGCTCGCCTGCAGATCCAAAGGTCTTGAGTTCAAATATTTTTTTTTTTTAACTTTTCAAAATTGACTATGGCTCCCAGGTGAACCAGCCTTAAATGGGTACAAGGTAAAGTCCTGGGAAGTAAAGGCGCAGGAGCAATGCTGACCACATCACCCACTGAGTGCTGATGGGTCTATAACATATAGGGCTAGCACTGTATGCCTGAAACAACTAAGGGCAGGAAATAATCTTTATTTTAGCCACTACTAGAGTTATATTTCCAATAAAAGTCACATCATGATTACAATGTGGTTAACAGTGTCCTGCAGACACAACAGTTCAGCAACACTCACTGAGTCCAGGTTAGCAAAGAGAGGATAATTATCATATCAAATGTACACCAAATTTATCACTATCAGTTACATCATAATTATGATGATAATCATTATCAGTATGTTGTCTGTCCCACTTTCATCCAGGGATGTAGTAACCCAGGGGCTTATGTATGCTGAGCCGCAGCCTACTCTATTATATACAGAAGGACCTGGCTGAGCACCCACAATCACAGAACAGTTTTAGGATGTAATAGTGTACTTAGCCCATACCCACCAACATGTTTAAGCGTTTTCTTGTAGGTTTTTTTTTTTATACATATATTATTTTAATTTCATTATTATATTTCGGCTATTCAGAAAATTATTATTATGTACAAAAAGAAGGCTTAGGCTCCTGAGCTACTTTCCCTAGAAAGTTTGAAAAGGGACTTGAGCACTTGATATCATCACCAATATTATCCTCATTATGATGAGCATCAGTACCATCACCATCATTATCTTCATAATTATTATAAATCAATATGAACCTACTGAGATTAGAAACTTCAGAGATATTTTTCTTAAGTGACCTGAGCCAGAGCCCAGACTCTCAAGACCAAGCCTTAAAATTGGTATCAGCAAAGTCTATGAAAAGTTAGGTAACCGACGGGGTATTTATCACATCTCACATTCTACCAATCTGTTTTAAAATTATTGAATTAGCACCACATACTGAACCCATGTAATCAAATCAAGAGAGGAAAAGAGATTGTTCACTTCTACAAACTTACCCAACTTGGTTCTGTACTTTTCGTGCTCAAAGTCCGTCTCTATGATCACAGAATAATCAGGGCGATATTTGGCACCTTCTAAGAAAGAACTCATAGCTGTCTTCAAACGATCTGTGAGCTTTTCAAAGTCAGACTTCATATTTCACATAAATGGACGAAATGGTGAAATCGAAGTCAGTTCTATCCTTCCAAAGACACGAAATATTAAAACACGTCTCTTTGTCTTGCGTCACTTCAACGTCGGTACGCGTCGCACGGCCAGGGAGCGCCCGCTTTACTACAACTGAATCACAATCATCAATTTTACCGGCTTAAGGTTAATAATAACAACTGATAACAATGAACAGTTGATGTGGCTAAGTGATTTGACTCTGACGGGATATATTTTCACTGATGAAGTGGAAAGATCGAGGATGGTGACCGGCCGCCGGCTTCAACAGCTGACTTCTGATGTCATTGTCGTCTGGTCGTGATCTCATTTGCATATGATTTTCGTTTCGCTGCAGGAACTTAGTCACAGTTTTCTGTCGGCAGCCAATGAGATGACAGCTTTTCGGTGTCAATGATGACTGTCGTCAACTTTCGCTTTCCGTGTATCCAATAGTTATATACTTCGTGGGTTCCGGGGTCAGACACCCACACAAACACATACACACGCGCGCGCACACCACGCGCTCACACATACATACATACATACATACATACATACATACATACATACATACATACATACATACATACATACATACATACATACATACATACATACATACATACATTACATACATACATTACATATATGCATGCCCAGTACTGAAAAGAAATGATGTTATCAATGCCATGCGCTGCACTTACTGTACCGAGGAGCACGCCAAAGGACATGACTCCATATCCCTGTCTAGACTGATGGACATGGGGGTGCAGCCTGGAGCTGCAAGAAATGAACATTTCACCAAGGGCACAAGACGTTTCATTAACCAGCACAGAACAGGCGTCATCAGTCATTTTACACTTGTGGAGCTTCTGAGGAGGAGATCGGAGCCCCTATGGATCTGTCTGGAGTGCTGAGATGATAATCCTTACTAATCACTATGGCGGATTGGAAAAAAATAATAGCAAAAGACATAGTACCAGGAAGGAGAGGCAGGGACCCATCAACACGAAGTGGGCACAGTATATAAGTGACCCTTGAATAGGAAAGTTCACGAGACGGGAAAGCTGGCGAGAAACATAGTTTCTTTCAGTTCCGATGTGTGTGTGTGTGTGTGGGGGGGGGGGGGGGGGGGGGAGGGGGTTGAGTGATAGAGGTAGGGCGGAAGGTATTGACTGTTATCCATAGAACTGGAGTGAATATTCACTGGTATTTGCAATCTTCTTCAACTTCTTTGTTCACCGGCTGTAAGCCCCAACAGACAGTTCTGGTTGTTCGTCCACACTGGCTTTGTGTCTGGGCCTGAGTTTTGCCGTGTACATCCGTTTTACTGGCATATTATTTTTGCAGCTGACTGTTCCTTGTTGCTTGGGCAGATGCACTACGCCTAAGAAGAAAATCCCTGATTCGTCGATTTCTACGACATGCTTGTTGGGGAGGCAGTGTGTCTTTTTTATTTTCCCCAGATTGTGGCTCTGGAATGGCCACGGGGAATTCTTGAAAAAAGTATATTGCAGTAGAGGTGGGGCGGGGGAGGGGTGGGGTGGAACTGTTGGTGGTACTGTGGCGGTGCCCCTTAAAATGTATAGGATAGTATCAGAAAATTTTAAAAATCGATAAGAGCAAGAGGTATATGGTGCTGCACTGTAGGTTTTACATGGAAATACATGTAGGATGTGTGACTTTGTCTATTCAAGCATGGTCAGAGTCGTGAGCTGAATTTCACACCACTTGCTCAAGAAGAAAACTTGTCTTCACTTTAAAGAGCCTAATTATTTTTGCAGTTCCGCTGGGAACTATTTACTTGTCCTAACCACTATCTATCTATCTATCTATCTATCTATCTATCTATCTATCTATCTATCTATCTATCTATCTATCTATCTATCTATCTATCTATCTATCTATCTATCTATCTGTCTGTCTGTCTGTCTGTCTGTCTGTCTGTCTGTCTGTCTGTCTGTCTGTCTGTCTGTCTGTCTGTCTGTCTGTCTGTCTGTCTGTCTGTCTGTCTGTCTGTCTGTCTGTCTGTCTGTCTGTCTGTCTGTCTGTCTGTCTGTGTCTGTCTGTCTGTCTGTCTGTCTGTCTGTCTGTCGGTCGGTCGTCGGTCGGTCGGTCGGTCGGTCGGTCGGTCGTCGGTCGGTCTGTCTGTCTGTCTGTCCTGTCCTGTCTGTCTGTCTGTCTGTCTGTCTGTCTGTCTGTCTGTCTGTCTGTCTGTCTGTCTGTCTGTCTGTCTGTCTGTCTGTCTGTCTGTCTGTCTGTCTGTCTAATCTGTCTGTCTGTCTGTCTATCTATCTAGTCTGTCTGTCTGTCTGTCTAATCTGTCTGTCTGTCTGTCTATCTATCTAGTCTGTCTGTCTGTCTGTCTGTCTGTCTGTCTGTCTGTCTGTCTGTCTGTCTGTCTGTCTGTCTGTCTGTCTGTCTGTCTGTCTGTCTGTCTCATTTAACCGTAGCCTTTTTAAATGCCTGCTTACTAGTGATTATATGCCACCATAGATGTAGTTAATAATTCACATGCATTATCATCTTACTTATATATGTGCATTATGTGGGTGTGTGTTGTGGGTGTGTGTGATTGTCAGTGTGTGTGTGTTTGTATGTATGTGGATATATGTATGTATTTTTAGGTTTGTAAGTATGTGTGTATTTTTAAGTATGTAAGTTGTAAGGATATGGGTGTATATAGGTGGGTGTATGTGTGATTGTGGGTGTGTGTGTATTAGTATGCAAGTATGTATGTATGCAGGCATATATATGTGAATGTTTGTAGGAGGGTGTCTGTTTGTGTGATTATTTATGTGTGTATGCATGCATACGTGTGTATGTATGTTATGTGTGTATTTGTATGTATGTGTGTATGTATGCATGTTGGTGGATGTATGTATGCATATGTATCTGTATAAGTATGTGTGTGTATTTAGGTGTGTTTGAAAGTTTGTATGTATGTTTGTAAGTATGTGAGTGTATGTATGGATGTGTGTATGTATGCATGTATGTGTGTATGCATGTATGTCTATGTAAGTAGGTATGTGTGTTTTATATTGGTATATGGGTGTATGTATGTATGTATGTTGACGTATGTTTGTATTATGTATGCCTGTAGATTTAGCCTTGTATTGTGTATGCCTGTAGACTTAGCGTATATATGTATGTAGTGCGAGTACGTATTATGTATGTCTATATGTATGAGAATTTATGTATGTAAATGTAGCCGTGTAAGTATGTGATTGTATGTGTGGGTGTATTTATGTATGTATGTGGCTAAATGTAGGTATATGTAGCTGTGTAGGTTTTTGGGTGTTTGTGTAATTATAAATGTATGCAAGTATGCATGTGTGTGTGTGATTGTGTGTGTATGTATGTGGATATTTGAAAGTATATTTAGGTTTGTAAGTATGTGTGTGTATTTATGTATCGATGTTGTAAGTATGTGTGATAGCATATTAGTGTATGTGTGATTGTGGGTGTGTGCGTATATAATATATGCTAGTATGTATGTATGCAGGTATGCATGTGTGTATGTAATATCTGTATGGGTGATTTTATATATGTGTGTATGCATGCATGGTGTGTGTATGTATGTAATGTGTGGAGGCATGTATGTATGCATGTATGTATGTACCTATGTGTGTACGTGTGCATATTGGTGGATGTATATATGCATATTTAGATGTGTAAGTATGTCGGCGTATATGTGTGTATTTAAGTATGTATGTATGTGTGTAAAGATGTGAGTTTATGTATAAATGTGTGTATGTATGCATGTATGTGTATGTATGCATGTATGTGTATGTATGCATGTATGTGTGAATGTATGTATGCATGCATGTGGGTATGTATATTCATGTAAGTGTAAATGTTTGGTTGTGGACATATGTTGGTGTCTGCACATGTGACTGTATATGTGTGTATGCATGGATGCATGTATAGGTGTGTATGTATGGAATGTGTGTGTGCCTGTATGTCCATAAATGTATGTGTCTGTGTGTTTTCTGTTTGTGCATTTATGTCTATGTATATGTATGTGTTTTATGTTTGTATATGTATGTAGATGCGTGTGTGTATGTATCACGTGTCTGTATTTGAGTTCGCATGTATGAGAACGTAGGCGTATGTATACGTGTGTGTGAGTGTGTACACATGATGTGTGTATGCATTATTTTATAATTTATATTTCTTTATTATATCCATAACATGCTTTTATTGATAACAGGTATTGGTACTCTGAAAAATGAGTGTCTAGAAGGGCTGAATGTCAGACGGGCCTGCGTGCCCAATTTGTAACCCTTTGAAAATAAAATTTGTTCATTCGTTCTGTCTGTCTGTCTGTCTGTCTTGTCTGTCTGTCTGTCTGTCAGTCTGTCTGTCTGTTCTCCCTTCTCCCGTCCTAGTTGTCCATGTTCTGTTCTTATTAGCTCACGTTTAGAACATTCACCCGCTCTGCAGACTGTCTTATTGTTTAGACCGAAACATTGACTATTTAAAGAAACTGTTTCTAGTAACATGATGAACTATTGTTACATGTTACAACTAGCTGGTAATGAAACAGTTTAATAATAAATCAAACACTCAATCAATCATACATGACAAAGACAAAAAGCAAGTACATGAAGGCAATGGGTGGATCTGATCGACTCACGTCAGTATTATTTACTATCTGAGACCGGAAATTACTGCTGACGTCAACACGTGAAAGAGACTTCATACAAATACATTTGCATTTTTCTAAAATATATGAAAGTTAAATACGGGCTATGTACACAGAAAATATATATACGCACAAACAGACTCGTAGTACACAAATGAAGAACTGTCAGTATTTTTGTCTTATAATTATAGAGGCTATCAGTCTGTACAAAGGAGTTATGAGTAACGCACTCACAAGATCTGGTACCTCTAGACCAGCAGTTCTCAACTTTTGGGTCGTGATGCTTTTGTGAGTTAAACGACCCTTTCACAGGGGTTGCCAAAGACCATCGTAAAACACATACCCACTGACGTTGCAACGAAAATAATTGTATAGTTGGGGGTCGCCAGAATATGAGGGAACTGTATGAAAGGGTCGCGGCATTAGGAAGGTTGAGAACCACTTCTCTAGACATATCCAAGTTGCTTCTGGGAGAGTTGAACGCGCTTTTAGACATTTTTCAAAAGGAACGCCAACCTTTTTTCAGTCATTTTCTTGGTGCTTATATCGTCTACAGATTTCTCATCATAAAGGTCTGTTTTTTCTCCTCTTACTCTTCGTTCTCATATTCCTTGTGTCTCATTCTTCTCTTTCTACTATTCCCCGTTGTCTATCCGTCTAACTCTTCTTGGCTGCTCCTTGTCATCCACCGGTTCTTTTCTTCTTCTGCTTCTTCTTCTGCTTCTTCTTTTGCTTCTTCTTCTGCTTCTGCTTCTGTTTCTTCTTTTTTTCTTCTTCTTCTTCTTCTTCTTCTTCTTCTTCTTCTTCTTCTTCTTCTTCTTCTTCTTCCTCTTCTTCTTCTTCTTCTTCTTCTTCTTCTTCTTCTTCTTCTTCTTCTCTTCTTCTTCTTCTTCTTCTTCTTCTTTTTCTTCTTCTTCTTCTTCTTCTTCTTCTTCTTCTTCTTCTTCTTCTTCTTCTTCTTCTTCTTCTTCTTCTTCTTCTTCTTCTTCTTCTTCTTCTTCTTCTTCTTCTTCTTCTTCGTCTTCTTCCATTTTAGCTAAGGACTTTTGTAAATATTCGTTGCATTTCCAGACATATGTCTACAAAACTGCTCATAGTTTTCCACGTAAAACAATATATATGTCCTTCTGGAACTACTTTCTCATTTGTTCCTTGGGACTTAGGAAAAGATATACAGCTATGAAAAGACAGCCAAGATCCTGTCTGAAAAATGTCTGGCACCGTTATGACCCGAACCCGCGAAATTTCATCCGCAGTCGGGTTTCTAGCCGCTACACCCCGGCGGCTCTCTGTGACTAAGAAGTTGAACGAAAATGGTGGAAAAGGGGGGGGGGGACCAGGACCCTGTGTGTACGTCCCCCCACCCCCCTTTGTGTGTATTAAAATTATAAGGCACCCCTGAGTGGATTAATTTCTTGCTACTGGCTTGATTGCAATGATCCATGTTTTCACCAACAGAATGGTATTTTTCTGAGATTTTGTGAAAGCTTTCACAAAAATTTGTAAGTGTACCGGTGACTTTCAATAAGCCACTTGATCAGTTTGTCTGGCTCGACATAAATTAATACAAACGTGTATGAACACATATTTATAATAATGCAAAATAAAGGGGGCGAAATAATGACATGAACATTATTAATCATTTTAAAAAATCATAACAAAACAACATAACAGTTCAAAACATATAAATAAGGCAGCAGTCATTAACTACTATCTTTCCTTACATTTGAAGTTCCACAATCCAACTTGGAGCCGCATTTTCAGAGGTAAAAGTATAGGACTAGGAAAAAGTCCTAGGAATTAAACCATATCACCAGAAGGTTCAAAACGGCGTGACTTCAATGATAGATTGTTAACGATCGGGTCAGTCAAAAAGTGTAATTACCCCCCAGTCTTCCTCGAAAATTCCTACTCCACTCACACACTTTCTGGATTGATAAACATACAGCAATATACAGGACCCTCATTAAATGTAAACTCTTAACTGAAAGAAATGTTAAAAAAAAAAAAAAAAAAAAATAGCAGAACGGTGTTCTTATTTGGTGCATATCCAAAGTGGGGCGGCCATCTTTAAACTGTCATTATGGTACCACAGTGTTTACCTGCACCGTGATGTCACTCGCTTAACACGTTTGACATCCGTAACAACAATATTGACAGGTAACAAGACAGTGGCGTGGTTATTGTCATTTATACCAGACTTTTAATATTTTCATTTGAAGACACACCCCCTCCCTCCTCAACTCGCCCCGTACTCATAATCTATCATATGACGCTAAGAAAAGACACCTTACAATTGTGTATGATTGACAGGGATAGTCAAATTAGAGGACCCATTTTTAAGTAATGTTAAGTAGTGTAACCTAAATCTGCCGAGATCTGAAATAGAGTTCTCCGAGCTCAAGCAGTAACCTCCCATCCCACAAATCATGGCTTGAGCGAGTTCAAGAGGTAACCTCCTACACCACAAATCATGGCTTGTCCGAGTACAAGCGGTAACCTCCCTCCCACAAATCATGACTTGTCCTAGTTCAAGTGGTAACCTCCTACACCACAAATCATGGCTTGTCCGAGTTCAAGTGGTAACCTCCTACGCCACAAATCATGGCTTGTGCGAGTTCAAGCAGTAATCACCCATCCCACAAATCAAGACTTGTCCGAGTTCAAGTGGTAACCTCCTACACCACAAATCATGGCTTGTCCGAGTTCAAGTTGTAATCACCCATCCCACAAATCATGACTTGTCCGAGTTCAAGCTGTAATCACCCATCCCACAAATCATGGCTTGTCCGAGTTCAAGCTGTAATCACCCATCCCACAAATCATGGCTTGTCCGAGTTCAAGCTGTAATCACCCATCCCACAAATCATGGCTTGTCCGAGTTCAAGCTGTAATCACCCATCCCACAAATCATGACTTGTCCGAGTTCAAGTGGTAACCTCCTACACCACAAATCAAGACTTGTCCGAGTTCAAGCTGTAATCACCCATCCCACAAATCATGACTTGTCCGAGTTCAAGTGGTAACCTCCTACACCACAAATCATGGCTTGTCCGAGTTCAAGTGGTAACCTCCTACGCCACAAATCATGGCTTGTCCGAGTTCAAGCAGTAATCACCCATCCCACAAATCATGACTTGTCCGAGTGCGAGCGGTAACTTCCCATCCCACAAATCATGACTTGTCCGAGTGCGAGCGGTAACCTCACCTCCCACAAATCATGACTTGTCCGAGTGCGAGCGGTAACTTCCCATCCCACAAATCATGACTTGTCCGAGTGCGAGTGGTAACCTCCAATCCCACAAATCATGACTTGTCCGAGTGCGAGCGGTAACCTCCCATCCCACAAATCATGACTTGTCCGAGTGCGAGTGGTAACCTCCAATCCCACAAATCATGACTTGTCCGAGTTGCGAGCGGTAACCTCCCCTCCCACAAATCATAGCTTGTGTAGTTTAACGAGGATATGAATATTGAGATTCTTGCTCCTGGCTTTTTCTCTCAATCGGACGTCCACAGGCAGTATCATATACCCCGTATTCTTCAGTGCAAGAAATAAAACTGTGAAAAGGAAAATGTCCCACTTTATGAGTCGGATATGGAAAACATCACAAAAATACGTCAAACCACACGAAAGGTAGAACCAATCAGCTTCAAATTATAACAAACACAGGCGACAAGTGCACACTGCGGCAAGACAGCCTTCCTCAGCACATAACATAAACATACACCATTATCATAACCACTTCTGCCGATAAGCTGCATGGGAAGGGACAATGTGGGATCCAGTGCAGGCTGCCTAACAATGACTATTGTCATGTCCCGAAGGTGTACAGTGTCTTTAATGTTGTCGATCAGTTTTTTTCGCGTCCGTCCTCTTTACTCATGTAGCTGATATTCTGAGATGTAGCGCTTGTGATGATATTTGGTATTGCTTCATTCTAACGAGATGGCAAAACAACTCGATCTGCTATTTCTAGATACATTTAGTAGAAGGTGTGGTTACGAAAATATGTCTGATAGTATTATTTATTCACTCGATCTCGGATGTTTAGGTTGGCGTCTTTCTTAGGCATCTCATCTTGCAAGTTCAAAAACCATTTGCTATTTGGTCGTGTGTAGAGTGTGAGCGCTGATTGAATCCCCCCCCCCTTCCTTTAAATTCTTCAGTAATTATTGAGCAATTTAAATATACAGGAATATAGAATATCACAGAGACAAACAAGAATACAGAAAAGTATCTCCGAAAGAAATCACACATCTGTCAGGCAAGTTAAATCTCTGACACGTGTGTGACCACCGGAAATAAAAACAATTAAGAGAACAGCTATATAGAAAACAGTGCCAGCCGGTTCGATGAATTCATAGGACAATGGGAGTTAGATAGGTATTATGCAAACATCAGATTGGTAGCTTGTACTTCCGAGAACAGTTGAAGCTGGGTCAAATGGGCTCTAAATAGAGTCTTCAGCCAAAAAAGAAGTTTCCAGAACAGCACCACCGAGTCAGCAAGCACCCAAGCTAGCTACTGCACCAAGCAGCTTCGTATAATAATAGTAATAATAACAACAAAAACAATAATAATAATAATAATAATAATAATAATAATAATAAACAATTGAGTGGAAGGCCAGATTAATGCCAGATTGCCCGATGCATTAGTCATATCACTATAACTAAAATTGTTACAACGATTACATTAAGGAGTTTGATATGAAAATGTACAGAAACCTAGAAACATCTTTAAGGTCATGACAGAGACTACGTTGATCAGGGGCGGGACAATAAAGGGAGAGGCTAGGTAACATATTCAGGTTAATGGAGCCGGTTATTGTAACCAGTTTGGCAGCAGCTTTTGGTGTCGTGCCGGGGAAGCATAGTATTGGCCATCCTAATATGCATTTCAAGAAGGTATGAGACACTGTTCCGTTTTTCTTGTTCAAAATATAACTTCACACCAACCCGCATTCTATGATTGAAAGAAAAGGAACTTTACTTCCGTGCTAGCGAATGTACTACACGGCTTCCAGTTATAATAATAATATTATTTTTACTATCATGAACGCTGGAAGGTCAAATGAATTTCACTGTGTATTTTGAGAAGTTGGTATTGCTTTTATTAGCTTATATTATATTTCCTTCTATTATGTTTAAATACTGTTTCTGTTATAGCCGGCCGAACAATGGCGGGGGTGGGGGGGGGGGGATGCCCCACGCTCCCTGAGCCCTTACAACCATTTTAAAGAGGGCTTCTTAGGCCCCCCACAAAATTATTATTGAGGTGGGTTCCATTTGCAAGGGGATGACTCAAAGGGTATCTAGGTTAAATTTTGAGCAAAAGTACTCAAACACAGTCCATGAGGTTTATCATAGCAGCTATTCTCGAAGAGTGTCTGCTGTTAGGTCTTTACATTTTTCAAGTCACAATGAGACGAGGCGGACAGTTTCCATTCTGGCTGTCTTCCCCTTTTTCAGACAATGCCCCAAATATTGTAAACACTTTCGGGTCACTATTCTGACCCTGGGACGACGTCATAGTTTTCCTTGTGAAAGAAAAGCTTTCCTGCCATCGCTGGAGTTTGAACCTGGGCTTGAGTTTTGATCAGCATGAACACTAACAACCGTGGCACAGTATTATCTGGTTGTTCGGTTCACGTGCGTCAGTCCCCACAAACAGCCTCAAACACACACAGTGAAAACTTGAATCAGGGGCACCAAAACACACACACATTCACTCACTCACACACACGCGTATTCAACAGCATTATAAATTTGGGACAATGGCCTTCGACAGTGGTTAGCTGTGATCAGTACCAGGTGTTGTTTTTTTCTCTGACAGAACGCAGTACCAATATCTGTATAGGCATCATTTTGTTTCAGTGTTACTGTGATGTGAACTCTGTGGTGAGTACCGGCACCTTTTAGACACTTTATGTTCGGTACCGGCACATTCTGCCACTTACAATGTACGACAGCGCCATACGTGCAGAACTGCAGCAATCAAAATGTCGCCAACTACTTTCTGTGCACAGCCGCCCACAAATTCATAAAGGCTTTTAACGCAATGATATTAGCATGAAAAAACATCAAAGCATTGTCGGAACAAAGAAAATATAGGAGGCGTCAAGTTACTGAATACAACACATTGTTCTGGGATTATCAACAATTACGTTAGACAGAACCGGGACAAAAACAAACTTCTCAGTTGTAACAGAAAGAACACTGAAAGAAAACAATTGTTCAGTTTTTATATAAGGCACTAACGGCACGAGTCATGTCTTTGTTTTATAAGAACTTTCTAGTCGGTTATATACAAAACTCCGTTCCATTAACACAGACATGATATGCCCTATTGAAAACTCGTTGTGATGATTCAAACACGACAAGCAGTTTTGACATGCAGTCGCTAATGTTCTCTGGCCAGCGCGTCCAAGGCCTGAGATTGGGTCCAGTCGAGGCTGGGCAGGTTGTCATTTAATTGCTGGGTAAAAATATTCTAGCTAAGGCACACATGTCGGAGTAAATTGAGTCGACGTAAATTGAAGTTAGACGTAAATTGAAGTTAGACGTAAATTGAAGTCTTGAATACTGCTTGCGTGAGAAGCTGCAAAATGTGCCCTTCTGTTGTATCATCATGTAATGAAAAATTAGCTTTTGTATTTTGAAACTCCACTCTCGTACACCAAGAGTTGGGTTAAAAAAAAAGACTTCCCCCGAATCAAGAGGTTTTGGAAATGGTGGGGGGGATAGGACACAAAGTGTACAGTGGAAATAATTAAATGAAAAATGTGTTGATTTTACAAACTGACTGATAGTTAGCAATTCCTGACAGTATGCTAAAAATCCTGACGTTTTCAGATCGTGTTAAAAAGAGGGAATACTCACAAATTTTGGGCCCTGGGCCCCACCCAATACACGTATGAATGTCGGAGGGGGACAGGACATTGGATTTACGGTGTCTCCGCTTAAACTGTCAGCGGTCAGTTAAGAAGCAGGGGTGTGATTTTTTCTCTTTTGTAGTTGGGGTTTGGAAAGGTAAACCCCGGGCTTTTTGAGCGCTTTTATATAGTTTAGGTTGTTGGGGTTACATGAAGCATTTTG
>CAJHNH020001347.1:81238-106238 GCA_905116865.2 Candidula unifasciata
CCAAAACCCTTATAATAAGGTGGGAACTAGGTTACATGGAAAATACAAAGTTACGGTAAATAACTGAAAAAGACCGCCATAATGGCATGGCTTATTTTGAGTTCAATTGCTCCAAGCTTTGGGAAAATTTTTGGTAGGAATTTGGGGGTTATGGCATAGGTTAGGACAAAGGTTACCGGACAGGGGGGTTACTGGCAAAAATTTTTTTGGGACAAAAAGGTTACCGGACATAATTTTACTAACATGTTTTAGACATGGGTTCCCGGACAAAAGGGTTTACCGCCCAATAGGTTAGGAAAATTTTACCAAATTGGGGTTTCCGGGACATAAGTTTACCGGACATGAGGTTACTGAACATAAGTTTACCCGACATAGGGTTACCGGAGATAAGTTTACCGGATATAGGGTTATTGGATATGAGGTTACCAGATATAAGTCTACGGGATATAAGGTTACGGACATAAGGTTATGGGACATAAGGTACGGAGTAATTTACCGGGACAAAGGTCCCCCGGCAAAAGGTTTAGGGACATAAGGTTACCCGGCATGTTCCGAAATAATGTTACCTGAAAAAAAGGGTACCGGAAAAAGGGGAAAATTTAAAAATTGTTTCTAAAGTACTGGCAAAAGGGTTCCTGGACGGGGTTCCTGGATAAGTTTCCGGAAAAAAATTGGGGGACAAAAGGGTTTCCCGGACATAGGTTATTGGACAAAGGTATTATTTTTAAAAAAGGGTTTTGTGGGCAAAAAAAAGGTTTTTCGGATTAAAGTTACGGGACATAGGACTGGACATAAGGTTACTGGACATAAGGTTATTGGACATACGGTTACTGGACATAAGGTTATTGGACATAAGGTTACTGAACATATGGTTACTGTACATAGGGCTACTGGGCAGAGGGTTACTGGATATAAGGCTACTGGACATACGGTTACTGGACAATAGGCTACTAGACAATAGGCTACTGGGCATAAGGCTTCTGAATACTACAATAAAAGAATGCGCAGCAGGGCGACAAACACGTGCAGACTGTGATGCATGGTAGGTTAGACATACTGAATATGACAATTGGTTCTACAGAGCAAACACAGGTTCATGCGGGAACGAGTAAGGATACGGATATGACCACACACAGGTGGGAGCTGTCACTGAACGGATGCAAATTTGATGACATGCAGATGAAACGTTCAGGAACAGTGATGGAAATCGATGAGTATTGGTTGTGTTACAAAATCGCAACGGAAACAGAAACCGCGACTTATCAGCAGAACAGATGATGCAGACAGATCAGAAGTATTTTGAAAACATACTTGGCAAAAGAACCAGAGAAATTGGCAGCGCCTGTATATAAAACCTTCAAACAGCTGGGCAACATATAATTCTCCTCTATTTCATGTGATTAAGAACGCAGGGCTGTCATGTGACTCAGGTTCGAATCGCAGGTATTAATATTATTTTTAAATTTTATTTTACTTGGGGCAAAAATAATATCTCAACCTGCAGTTTCTGGCGACAGGGACCAGTCGCCGAGCAACCTTAAATCTTCAGGCTCAAACCCCACCCTTCTTCCCCTCCCGCCTAGACAACAAAAGCAGTAATTGTCGGCAGTAGTCCATGTATTAGGATTCTGTCTTGTGTTCTGTCCATTCTTTCTGACACAGCAGATGATCTCCCATGCTGGCAAACTAAACTGTCTAACATACTCTTGTTTGGTGTCTCCTTTACTGACTTCCCGGGTTTCCGTTGTCGTGAGAAACCGCCCCCTCTCATGCTGTGCCCAAAACATGCAGGGCTGTTTAATTCCGACAGAAGAACCAATTGTCCTTCTGTTTTTAGGCAACTTTGTTAACAAAGACTTCACTTTCAACATAATTTCTCCCTGATCTGTCTATGATTCCCGAAACACCATAAATGATATAGGCAACATCGTCATCAAACTATTAGTAAATCGAGATGAAAAGTCATGATCGCAGACGCCTGTCTGGACAGCCGATTAGGATAAACTACGAAATATATCAGCCGGTCAACGAAACAAATATCTTCTCTTTATTTCGTGTGTACATTGTTATACAACTCAACAAGGACATATCAATCAAAATCGGGCACAGAATGCGGGTTTGCATTAGGCCGATATCCAACCGACCATCCATATAAAAACATGCGGACTTTATCTGAACTGGTAAAGTCAATCAGCTGATACGTATAGCACCATATATCGTTAAGATATAAGCATCATTTATCGATAAGATAACGTGTGTTAGCGTGACTGGATTACATCGATGCAGCCTTGGCCAACCTAACCTCTGCAAAGAACCGCAGGCTGGTAACCGAAAAGTCACGTAGGCTGATACTGTTAATGAAATGAATTACTGAACAAACTCTAAAGCAGGAAGCTTAACGAATTGATACGGCTAATGGCGAGCTATAAGTGCTTGCGTAGACTTGGCGTCCTTGGCATACTAGTGGTACGGCCATTGCACTTACGATTTGGCCGGTTATAGAATTGTAACAGCGTGACGTATGTCTATAATTAGCGAAGAACTAACCTAAGTGGCGTTGTCGTAGACGACACAATCTATTTCTTCAAATGAAAGCCGTATATCGTGGAGCGTCACATCAACCCACAGCCTCGTGTTTGTTTCCCCAGTTAACATTTATTTTTAATAGTTAACAAATATTCTCTGTTACAACATCGAGCTGTGCCGAATCTCCTTTCTAGTTCTTCCATTGTCTCGTTTATCCTAAAACTGTCGAGCTGATACCCTGTCAGAACTGAAACCAAGCCATACGGTTGTTTTGAACTCTCTTCCTTGGGGAACCGTCAACTGCCTGCCCTGAGCCTGGCCTGCTCTGAGCTTGGCCTGCCCTGAGCTTGGCCTGCCCTAAACTTGGTCTGCCCTAAACTTGGCCTGCCCTGAGCTTGGCCTGCCCTGAGCTTGGCCTGCCCCAAACTTGGTCTGCCCTGAGCTTGGCCTGCCCTGAGCTTGGCCTGCCCTAAACTTGGTCTGCCCTAAACTTGGCCTGCCCTGAGGTTGGCCTGCCCTGAGCTTGGCCTGCCCTAAACTTGGTCTGCCCTGAGCTTGGCCTGTCCTGAGCTTGGCCTGCCCTAAACTTAGTCTGCCCTGAGCTTGGCCTGCCCTGAGCTTGCTCTGCCCTAAACATGGTCCTGAGCTAGGCCTGTCCCAGGGTTGACTTATATTTTTCCCGCAGCGAGGTACTCTCATTTGTTTTTTTAATTCGGCAGATTAGAATCTCAGTTTAGTAACTATTTCGATTTTTATGTTGTCTGTTGTATGCTCCTAGCTCTTTTTCTATGAGTGTCGATCAATACTTATAACTATATTTATCCTCTTCAACATTACTGGTTGGACTGTGTTGCTGATGTTTTCCTATGATTGGGGTAATCAGTTTCAAGCCAACAATCCTTAGTAATCTTTTACGACATGCTTGATAGGTACTTCTGATAGTTTATTCCATGTGGTGTTGGTCCATCCGCAGACCTGTATTGTCAATCATTTCGCAAATGGGATGTAGAGATGGTGAACCACATGTGGGGAAGTACTAAGACTCATACAAGTCAAGGGATGTAAAGATGTTGAACCGCAAGTAGAAGTAGAAGAAAAAGAAGAAGAAGAAGAAAAAGAAGAAGAAGAAGAAGAAGAAGAAGAAGAAGAAGAAGAAGAAGAAGAAGAAGAAGAATGATGATGATGATGAGAGAAGAAGAAGAAGAAAAAGAAGAAGAAGAAGAAGAAGAAGAAGAGAAGAAAGAAGAAGAAAGAAGAAGAAGAAGAAGAAGAAGAAGAAGAAGAAGAAGAAGAAGAAGAAGAAGAAGAAGAAGAAGAAGAAGAAGAAGAAGAAGAAGAAGAAGAAGAAGAAGAAAAAGAAGAAGAAGAAGAAGAAGAAGAAGAAGAAGAAGAAGAAGAAGAAAAAGAAGAAGATGATGATGATGAAGAAGAAGAAGAAAGAAGAAAAGAAGAAGAATAAGAAGAAGAAGAAGAAGAAAGAAGAAGAAGAAGAAGAAGAAGAAGAAGAAGAGAAGAAGAAGAAGAAGAAGAAGAAGAAGAAGAAGAAGAAGAAAGAAGAAGAAGAAGAAGAAGAAGAAGAAGAAGAGAAGAAGAAGAATAAGAAAAAAGAAAGAAAAAGAAGAAGAAGAAGAAGAAGAAGAAGAAGAAGAAGAAGAAGAAGAAGAAGAAGAAGAAGAAGAAGAAGAAGAAGAAGAAGAAGAAGAAGAAGAAGAAGAAGAAGAAGAAGAAGAAGAAGAAGAAGAAGAAGAAGAAGAAGAAGAAGAAGAAGAAGAAGAAGAAAAAGAAGAAGAAGAAGAAGAAGAAGAAGAAGAAGAAGAAGAAGAAGAAGAAGAAGAAGAAGAAGAAGAAGAAGAAGAAGGAAGAAGAACAAGAACAAGAAGAAGGACAACAACAACACCAACAATAACAAGAAAATAATAATAGTTAGTGTAGATGATAATGTTGAAGATAGCTAAAATATTTTACTGAATATCGTTTCAACCATTAATTACTTCTTTAATGAAAGGCGCTTTGAACTATCTTATCTATTTATTCGATATATACCATAGCACCACCCACCCCCCTCCCCTCAACAAAAAACCCACTGCCAATTGTTTATCAAAAATATGCAATCTATTGTTATTGCGTAACCTTCAAGGGTATCTTGTTCAATGTGTATGACCTGGAAAAGTTGTTTAGGGCAGCAGATTTGGTTTGACCTCCGATGTATCCGGGTTATGTCGTTCTACTGGAGCTTAATCTTCGTCGATGTTCATTTTCAACATTGATTTGGGCTCCTGTGTCAACCTAACCTAAACATGGCTATCAGAGATGTTCTGGGAAGTCAAGGAGATCTGTGGGCTACCAACCACATCAGCTGTCGGATGTCGGTCGGTCAATAACAGATTTGGTGTCACTAAAATGTATCCACCATAGAATAAAATATATCCACTTGGGAACTGCCCCTTCTCTGAGCTGACTTCTCTTACCCACAATAAATATGGGAAAACGCTGAGCAGGAATCACATATATTGTAGTGTAGACATTAGTAAACATCAGCAAGTAATGGGGAAGTTGAGAATACATAGCAGAGAACAACAATAAGGTTGAGAACCCCTAAACTAGAGTAATCGTACCCCCACAAGTTAAGAACCTTTCAACCTGAGTAGCGTGCCCCTGTAAATTTGTCCTTGACATGACAAGGTGCAGACGCTGCATAATGTGTGTAAGCCTATATTCTTTTCCTATTTCTTGCCCTCTTGTGATGTCTTTGAGGCCACTTGTTTGTTCTCCTCCTTCTGCTGTAGCTGAGGTCCGGGGGGGGGGGGGGGGGGGGGTGTTTACATCGTATTTAAGAAAGGTGGGGAACGGAAGGAGGCGGGGCGAGGGGAGGGGGGGGGGCGCATGCTTGATAAACCATGGAAACATGCTCCGCTGTCCCATTGTCATTATCAAGTGCCTTGCCGACTGGCTTTGGCGATCATAGCTCTCTATTTGTGTGCTGACACCCTTCCAATTCACGAGGAAAGGCTGTCAGTAATCTTCTCGCGTTCTCTACCTCTGAATCTCTTTTTTTTTTTTTTCTTCACATGGCTTTCTTTCTTCTTATAACATGACCAACGTGTTTCTTGTTGATGTTTGTGATGAGTTGCCAACGAGCCCTCGCCTCTTAAAAAATTTATGGGCTGCTCTTTTTTTGGCTTTGAAAGGAACTCTAAGGATTCTTCTGTAAAACCTTATCTCCAAAGCCTCAAGGATTGTTCGGCTTGTTTAGTAATTGTCCAAATGTGCTCACAATTATTTGAGAAACGGAAGAGAAGAAAAAAGATCGGCTTTGTCATCTCGAATGCGGTCAGAACAGCTACCAACGCCCGCGTTACACTATCAGAAAAGATCTAATGGAGGGGAACATGGACTGATGATATTAAAAACCTCTTATATTGACATAAGATGACAATAGCCACTGCAACCCACGAAGCAATGGATCGCAAATTCTTCTTCCCCGGTGCCTAACGATAAAAGATATCTGAAGCTGTCAGCCAGTTAAAGACCCCTGTCACCGATGTATTTCATGCAACATCGCTAGCAACTGATGGCGTAAACGACACTGTGGCTCGTGCAATAGAATGCCTCACGTATGTGGAAGGTACATTCGGGAATTCCAGACTTGTTTCCTGAACCACATACAGACAAGTCTTGCATACAGATCTGTGATACTAGACTGCCGAAGTGGGACTCCATCGGCGCACTCTGACCAGACTAGTACGTGGAGAAGGGAGTGCTGGCGATCAATCCAAGCATGGTGTGGTGATCAAGTCTCACTCAATCCAAGCATGGCGGGGTGATCAAGTCTCACTCAATCCAAGCATGGTGTGATGATTAAGTCTCACTCAATCCAAGCATGCCCATTAAGATTCCTAGCCATGAGTACCAACAATGAAGCTGATTGTTTACTGTCGTCGTGGACAATTACTGTGGCTTTCTTGCAGTATCCAACAAGACTGTGTATGCATGCCACAATGTTTAGGCAGAACAATAATGTGAGGGGTAATTCCCGGAAAAAAAGAGAGAGGACAGCTGCCCTAAATTTGACACCGGCATCGACACAAATAAGGTAGACGAAGTGGAAAGGCTTAGAGAGTGTTAACCCTTTCATCCCAGCACACTAGAAAAATAGGCCATGATTCCATCAGAATTGCAGGGGGTGGGGGGGGGGGCGCTTTAAAAATCGTTGCAAATCTATGTATCTACTTTCCCCCTTTCAGATATGTAAAGTTATCTGACTGGAGTAATAAACACACACGAACAGGGTGAAGCATTAAATAGAATACAGTCAACCTATGGATCCGGTGACTTAGGACTGTGAAACTGTGACCTCTATTATTGAGGTTTACATGAAAATTTTACGTCAACTTGAAATTCCCTCGAATATTATTTGCAAGTAACGAATTCATATCTTGACGTCCTAAACGTTTGTGCTTGTGCGAAAACAGCCCACAGCTTTTACCATAAGTCTCGTAAATAGGTCGCTATAGCCAAGTGGGAAAAGATACATTAACAGGAAGTGTCGGTTTTGTGGTTTCCTGTGGCGAAAGGAATAATGTACATGCTTTTGTTCGATCATATTCAGGGAGGCATGCTGGGGTACAACAATTATATAATTAAATATAAAAAGGTAACAACGGGGAAATAACAATCAACAAATCTCTCATGCAAATGTGTCCTGACCTGAAGGCCTCTTCTCCCAGGCAGACCCGCAGGCCCGGGTTGACCCTATAAACAGACAAGGCATTCGCATCGTCATCCGTTTTTGAATTGTAACAATCACATGGGCGTGGCTAATTTAAGTATTTATTATGTAACATTAATACGGTGTAAATATGATGTAACATATTGTAAACATGATGTAACATGTAACCCGTTGTGACGCCGTAACTGCTACATTCAAGCACTGCTCTTGTTGTTACTGTAACCATTTCTGTCTGTGTCAGCGGTAACTTTAACCCATCTTTTCTTTATATTGATTTATGCACGTTTTATAAGGTTAGCTGCGTATACTTTACAGGACGTTGCAGAACCAACCCCAGCAGTCTCTGGCTGTTTTATGGTTTCTCTAGGCAAATTTACGTCCAGTAGTTTGCCATTGCTTCTTGACGGTCGGCCCCCTGATACAACTGTCGAAACCAACGCAAGGCGCATGGCCTGCAGCTGGGATCGAACCCGGCACCCCGGCATTACGAAGCGTTCGCGTCGACTTAGCCACAAAGCCGACATTCATGTTTTATGTCAACAAAACCATGTTCTGTATTCCTTACAACATTGCTGGGCAGCCTTATTTCTTCATATGGCCATTTTGATACGCACAACATCATTTGGACATCTGTGTCGTCCCTACACAGGTTAGACTATGACAAGAAGACCGTCATGTTTTCGGTAATGTTAAAAAAATATTACTGTTTAATATTATATTAGCTGATAGGAAGCCCGAACGCCTAAAAACTGTCGACGTGTGTATAATCAATTGCTACGAGGACAGTTAGCATCTAAACCTTAAAACATTTGCTGCAGGAGACAGAGCATCTATGATTATGCCCGGTGTGCTATGATATCGATTCTTAAATCAGTAATCAGTAATAAATGTCCTTGGGACCCGCCTATTTCTTACACTTACACTGACGTCCTATCCAATATGGATAGGCAATCGACTATTTTCGTTGTCAGTTATTTGCTTCTAGAGACGGTTTACTGTTGTGTTTTCTTCCAGGAAAGTATACAGTTCTGCACTCAGCTACTGGGTTGAGTGCATGGTACAACACTGTGAGCTGCAGGTGGAATGTGTTTCGACTTCCCAGAGCTGACTGTGTTTGTTGTAAAGTCCAGATTCAGAGAATGGCAAGTGGCGTGCTGCCATGGAACTGGTGGTACCGTAGGCAAAATATCGCGTGCAGCTGTAGATATGCTGTAATTACTTCTTCCATCGACGGTAGACTGCAATTCTAGAGCGGGCGGCTTGCGTTGGCACTTCTGACAGCTGCCTTCTACATGTAATGTGCGCTTATGCTTGATCGAGACTACAGTTAGCTTTAGTTTTTGTTACAACGGTCGCTAACTTTTTAGTTAGAATTATAACTACTCAAAACATTACACAATTATTAATAAAGTTCATTGCGTATTCTTTCAATGACGATGCTAAACCAAGTCCAGCTTTATCTGGCTGTTATTGATTTCACTAGGCATTTTTTTTACGTTCAGTAGTTTGCCATTACTCTTCAACGGTCAGGTCTCAATACCACTGTCTAAACCAGCGCAAGGCGGTCTGCTGCCAAATCGCCATCTGATGCGATCAAACAGGGCACCTTGGAATTGTTACTGCTAGATAGGTCGCGATAATTTAGAAAATTGCTTTTCACAATAATATCTCGGCTAATAAACTTACTCAGATAAATCAGACCACAGATGTTTGCAGCAAGTTCCCTGGGATGTTTAATTTTCCCTTCCCACGTGTTCCGGTCAGTCTACTGGCTAGACATCGACCTGGCTGCTTCGAGATATGATGATAAATGATTTTGTGTATTTGTTTAGTGTTTTCTAATTTGTGTATGTGCTGATGAAGGCTTTATAGCCGCAACGTTCATGTTTTGTTCGTGTTTATTATATTGTGAAGCTCGCTGACATACTTTTCGTTGATGTTTTTATCTTTCCTTGAGCAAGTTCACTAGAATCGCAGCCGGAAATAATCAACTGTTAAATTTAACCGTAACCAAAAAAAAAAAAAAAACAGCTCAGGGAAGACAATCGTACACGTGGTGCCCTATAGTTTTAACTTTAACAATACCAGAACTGACTTTCTACCCCACCAGCGTATCACACAAGCGATAAACACCCGATGACACAATGTACCACCGTGTGGATGAGGATCACCCGTGGAGAGGTCCCAGAAATCGCGTTCAGCCATTGGACTATATTTATGGCCGGGCCATATTGCGGCCCCCCGGCAGGAGCCAGAGTAGGGCATCAAAAAAGAGCAAAATTACATCCCACAAGGAGATGACTGACTGACTGACTTTCTACCTCACTAGGACATTACACAAGCGATAAACACCCGATGACACAATGTGCCACCATGTGGGTGAGGATCACCGTGATGAGGTCCCAGAAACCGCGTTCAGTCCTTAGGCCTTATTTATGGCCGGGCTATATTGCGGCCGCTGGTAAGAGCCAGAGGAGGGCTTCAAATAACGAAAAATTGCATTCTTAAAAGGACGGGACGGAAATCACTAGATGACTGGTGAATCGCGTTTACAATACCACACATCCGATCATGCGTGTCTTGGTCGTTGTAATTCGTTAATCCTGTTTTCTTCTATTGCATATATTTTCACTTTAATTAAGAATGTTGCATAGCGTCTACGTGCAACTCTTTCAGACTTGAAGACGCTCTATTTGCTTACAAGTTTTTAGGATAGAGTAGTTAGAGTAGCAACTAGTTCGCAATCTTGATTGAGTCAATATGAAAAAAACCACAGAGGAAATAACCGAACAGACACGAATAGGAAAACTTACCGAAGGTCCCCTGTCGCCCTTGTCTCCCTTGGAACATTGACAGGTGGCGTCGTCACTTGTAGCGACCCCTGGCGGCCCGGGAGGTCCCTGGATGTGGAGCGGGAAAGAAACAAATAATCTCACATAAACCACGAAGGAACCTGGATGATAATGTCAGGCAACCTTACCTTCCCAGAACATTTCTTAGTGGTCATTTTGCCTGGTGATTATATCTGGTGGTTTTGGTGAATTAAATATAAAAGTCCCCCCGACTGAGATTTGAATATTTGACCATTTGCCCAGAAGGCAGGCGTATCATCTATATGAAACTGTAGCTGCCACAAATTCATGTATACTCATAGTTAGAGCCTGCGACGTTTCTCTTTGACATATCATTTAAGGCGGAACCGAAGGAGCTTGTAGGCATAAATCCCTTGAGTATCCCGATAAAAAGTTATGGAAGGAAAGGGGAGATGAGCCACCCCACCACACTCCCCATAACCCAAATATACACGTTCTTGTTTCAAGTATTTGTTTATAAGTGTCATATTATTTCAAATCTATTTAAAAAATGTTGCCATCAGGGCATTGGTATTATTATAACGAACTTAAACAAGGTTTAACGCGGCTGGGGCTTCTGGAAAATTGTAAGAGGTAATAATTTATGCCAGTGCCTCTAAATGTAGGCAGTGCATGCGTGCAGTCACTTCAGTCTAACCACATACTGCGCTCTCCGGCAAATGAAGATTACAGCAATGTCTTCGAAGAGTTCTGCACATAATGATTCCATCCTTGTAGCTGAACGACTGGCCGTGTCTTGATCAGCCTAACCTACTAGCGGAAGTTTTGCCTGTGAGCCACGCGGCTTAAAGAGTCGAATCCTGGATGACAAACAAAAATCAAGACCAGGTGACGCCTTTCTCGGACGCTAACACAAGGAAAACCTGGGATGGAACTCGATGGAACCAAACTTTTTTTTAAAGTGTTTAATAAAAATAATAACGATATTAATAATATTATTTTGTGCTTGATTTTGTGAATATATATATATATATATATATATATATATATATATATATATATATATATATATATATATATATATATATATATATATATATATATATGCTTACATTACACACACACATACACACACACATACATGAAATCATATGACATTCAAAAACATTCTCAAAAAGAGAACTTCTATGGGAAAAGGGCACGGAATAGAACCAGTCCTTTTTAAGTGTGCAATAATAATAATAATACTATGTGCTGAATGGCAAGTACATATAACAATATACATGAAATAATATGAAATATAGAGAGAAATACTAAAACGAGAACTTCTTTACTTCATCAGAGGGCCAGCTAACCATATTACAAATTCTAGCTGTATCTCAGTCCTTCCCCTACAATTGTTCTGGAGTGGGGGAATAGGGCGAGTGAAAGATTTGGTCATAGTGAGCTATCGCTGATAGGGCGAGTAAAGGATTTAGTCACAGTAAGCTATCGCTGATAGGGCAAATGACAGATTTAGTCACAGTAAGCTATCGCTGATAGGGCAAATAACAGATTTAGTCACAGTAAGCTATCGCTGATAGGGCGAATGACAGATTTAGTCATAGTAAGCTATCGCTGATAGGGCAAATGACAGATTTAGTCACAGTAAGCTATCGCTGATAGGGCAAATGACAGATTTAGTCACAGTAAGCTATCACTGATAGGGCGAATGACAGATTTAGTCATAGTAAGCTATCACTGATAGGGCAAATGACAGATTTAGTCACAGTAAGCTATCGCTGATAGAGCGAGTGAAAGATTTAGTCATAGTAAGCTATCGCTGATAGGGCAAATGACAGATTTAGTCACAGTAAGCTATCGCTGATAGAGCGAGTAAAAGATTTAGTCATAGTAAGCTATCGCTGATAGGGCAAATGACAGATTTAGTCACAGTAAGCTATCGCTGATAGAGCGAGTGAAACATTTAGTCACAGTAAGCTATCGCTGATAGGGCAAATGACAGATTTAGTCATAGTAAGCTATCACTGAAAGGGCGAGTGAAAGATTTAGTCATAGTAAGCTATCACTGATAGGGCGAGTGAAAGATTTAGTCATAGTAAGCTATCGCTGATAGGGCAAGTGAAAGATTTAGTCACAGTAAGCTATCGCTGATAGGGCGAATGACAGATTTAGTCACAGTAAGCTATCGCTGATAGGGCGAATGACAGATTTAGTCATAGTAAGCTATCGCTGATAGGGCGAGTGAAATATTTAGTCACAGTAGGCTATCGCTGATAGGGCGAATGACAGATTTAGTCATAGTAAGCTATCGCTGATAGGACGAGTGAAAGATTTAGTCACAGTAAGCTATCGCTGATAGGGCAAATGACAGATTTAGTCACAGTAAGCTATCAGCTGATATTACGAGTAGAAGATTTAGAATCAGACCAATTTATTACATCATATGTAACGTTGATGAGAGAAGTTAAAGTCATGCTTGGCTATTTCAGACGATCACCAAAACCACGAATCAGGTCAGTGCGCTTGTCTCGCCCCATCCATATGGCCAAGTCATCCAGGTATTTATATCGTCCCTTTTCCTCTGCTCTTTTATACCCATATTGCCATCGTCACCATGTACTCGAGACCGCCCTCTCTCTCTCACACATGTCCGAACACCATTAGGTGTCTACGACTAATTTATGTCATCTGTTTACGGTTTCAATCTGTCCCTTGTCTGTCTACGTCTAATTTATGTCATCTGTTTACGGTTTCAATCTGTCCCTTGTCTGTCTACGTCTAATTTATGTCACCTGTTTACGGTTTCAATCTGTCCCTTGTCTGTCTACGTCTAATTTATGTCACCTGTTTACGGTTTCAATCTGTCCCTTGTCTGTCTACGTCTAATTACTCTAACCTGTTTACGGTTTCAATCTGTCCCTTGTCTGTCTACGTCTAATTACTCTAACCTGTTTACGGTTTCAATCTGTCCCTTGTCTGTCTACGTCTAATTACTCTAACATGTTTACGGTTTCAATCTGTCCCTTGTCTGTCTACGTCTAATTACTCTAACATGTTTACGGTTTCAATCTGTCCCTTGTCTGTCTACGTCTAATTACTCTAACATGTTTACGGTTTCAATCTGTCCCTTGTCTGTCTACGTCTAATTACTCTAACCTGTTTACGGTTTTAATCTGTCTCTTGGCTGTTTACGTCTAATTACTCTAGCCTGTTTACGGATTCAATATGTCCATTGACTGTCTACGTCTAATTACTCTAACCTGTTTAGATTTTTATCAATATGTCCCTTGACTGTCTGCGTCTAATTACTATAACCTCCTTACGGTTTCAATCTGTCTCTTGGCTGTTTACGTCTGATTACTCTAATCTGTTTATTGTTTCTATCTATCGCCACAAGGACCGCCCCGTGTGTGTTTCTATCACACCATATTTCCTGCATTCTACCAAATCTGTCGTGAGTAAATGTTTCACAAGTGGCCTGCTTATCGTGCCCGTCTCAGATATATGAAGTAATAATATCTAACCCCAGCTTCAATTAACGTTTTTATTAACCGACTGTCTGTCGTTCAACCCCACCAGGGCCGTTCAAAAAGAGACCGATACCCAAGGACACAAAGTGTCACTATTCAGATGAGAATCACCCGGGCATAAGTCCAAGAAACCCCGTTCAGCCGTTAGGTTATTTTATCCCTTCCCCCCACCCCCTTTTTTGACAGCCGGGTGGGGTTTTAAAGTAACGAAATAAATTGCAACCCACATTGAGACGAGAATATAAATAATATTTTTTTTTTCTAAACAACAAAAGGGTTAACAAATTGAAACGATAAAACTTGCAATTGAATTGTGATGATAAATTACAAATGTAAAAACATCGGGTGGTGCCAAAGGATGACACACTATCAAACGGTGCATGACAGGCAGGTGGTGCCGTGGGATGACACACTGTCAAACTGTGCATGACAGGCAGGTGGTGCCGTGGGATGACACACTGTCAAACTGTGCATGACAGGCAGGTGGTGCCGTGGGATGATACAATGCCAAACTGTGCATGACAGGCAGGTGGTGCCGTGGGATGATCCACTGTCAAACTGTACATGACAGGCAGGTGGTGCCGAGGGATGACACACTGTCAAACTGTGCATAATAGGCAGGTGGTACCGAGGGATGACACACTATCAAACTGTGCATGACAGGCAGGTGGTGCCGAGGGATGACACACTATCAAACTGCATGACAGGCAGAGATGCGAGCCGGCTTGATACAACAGTACACGAGGCAATGTGCATAAGACATGCATATGGCGAGTTAAATGATGGCGTGATGTTGTGGACAGATGGAGTGGTAAAGTGGGTGATGGCGTGATGTTGTGGACAGATGGAGTGGTAAAGTGGGTGATGGCGTGATGTTGTGGACAGATGGAGTGGTAAAGTGGATGATGGAATGATGTTGTGGACAGATGGAGTGGTAAAGTGGATGATAGCGGGGTAAAGTGGGGGGGGGGGAAGAGGGGGTGTGGAGAGTGCTAAGTTGTCAATACTGTGTGGTATAAAGTAGTAAAACGACTTGGTGAAGCTAAAATACTCTGTGGTAAAGTGAGAATAATGTGTTGCAAAGTGGAAAGATGGCGTGATAAAGTGGAAAGATAGAGTTGTAAAGTGGGAAGATAAATGATAAAGCTGGAAAATGACGTGGTGATGTGGGAAGATGAAGTGGTAAAGTGGAAAGATGACGTGGTAAAGTGGGTAGATAGTGTGGTAAAGCTGGAATACTCTGCGGTAAAGTGGAAAGATGGCGTGATAAAGTGGAAAGATATAGTGGTAAAGTGGAAAGATATAGTGGTAAAGTGGGTAGATAGTGTGGTAAAGCTGGAATACTCCGCGGTAAAGTGGAAAGATGGAGTTGTAAAGTGGGAAGATAAATGATAAAGCTGGAAAATGACGTGGTGATGTGGGAAGATGTAGTGGTAAAGTGGAAAGATGACGTGGTAAAGTGGGTAGATAGTGTGGTAAAGCTGGAATACTCTGCGGTAAAGTGGAAAGATGGCGTGATAAAGTGGAAAGATATAGTGGTAAAGTGGAAAGATATAGTGGTAAAGTGGGTAGATAGTGTGGTAAAGCTGGAATACTCCGCGGTAAAGTGGAAAGATGGAGTTGTAAAGTGGGAAGATAAATGATAAAGCTGGAAAATGACGTGGTGATGTGGGAAGATGTAGTGGTAAAGTGGAAAGATGACGTGGTAAAGTGGGTAGATAGTGTGGTAAAGCTGGAATACTCTGCGGTAAAGTGGGAAGATGGCGTGGTGAGGTGGCAAGATTACGTGAAAAAATGGCAAGATGAGGTAGTAAAGTAGAAAGGTGACGTGGTAACATAGGAAGATGATGTAGGAACGTGGGAAGATGGCGTGGTAAATTGGGAAGATGAAGTGGTAAGGTAGCAAGATAACGTGATAGAGTTGGAAGAGGATAGGGTAAGGTGACAAGATGACGTAGGAAAGTTGAAAGATGATGTGGTAAAGTGGGAAAATGATGTGGTAAAATGGAAAGATTACTTGGTGAAGTGGGAAGATGAAGTGGTAAAGTGGGAAGATGGTGTGGCAAAGTCGGAATACTCTGTGGTAAAGTGAGACTACTGTGTGGTAAAGTGGTAAGATGACGTGGTAAAGTGAGGGAGATGACGTGGTAAAGTGGTAAGGTGACGTGGTACACTGGCAAGGTGACGTAGTAAAGTGGGAAGATGACGTGGTAAAGTGGGAAGGTGACGTAGTAAAGTGGGAAGATGACGTTGTAAAGTGGGGGAGATGACGTGGTAAAGTGGGAACGATGCTATGCATGCTGGAAAGGGACACCCACACTAAACACAGCAAGCGAGAACACACAATTCATCAAATTTCCAACATAAAACACATCAAAATAAATAACGTTTGAAAGTTGCCATTCTTGAAATAAAATATAACCAAACACATCATCCCAGATGACAGAAATGACATGCGTATGAGTTTACAATGACACATGTCAGACGACATCAAAGGGCAATGCCAAGCAACTCACCGGAACCCCGGGTATTCCTATAGGACCCTGATGTTGAAAGTGACCAGAATCATATAGAAGCTGTTCAGATGGTTTTTTTATTACTTATTCTATATAAATGGTGGTTTAATTTGCTTTTAACTGTTGTTCTTGTTCATCATTACCACCACCACCATCTTGAGACGACGACCACCACCACCACCATCTTACCACAACCACTACCATCATCATCATTATGATCATTGTCATCTTCTTCTCCTACTTCGTCTAATTATATACTATAAATTTACAGACGACCATGGAGACTATCCAATGTAATGCCTCTGCCAGACTGATGGCATACATGACCAAGCCATCACATTCTTCCGTCAAGGCAGCTCGTTGCCAAAAGCTTTTCATGAAGCAGTTTAATTACGTCGGATGGACGAGCAATCTGTTGAGTGTGAAACACTTCTACCTCTCGACATCGCTGACAGCTTGTCATTAAGACTGGGTTAGATCTTCTTGTGATGACAGCTTGTCATTGAGACTGGGTTAGATCTTCTTGTGATGACAGCTTGTCATTGAGACTGGGTTAGATCTTCTTGTGATGACAGCTTGTCATTGAGACTGGGTTAGATCTTCTTGTGATGACAGCTTGTCTTGTCATTGATGACTAAGTTAGATCTTCTTGTGATGACAGCTTGTCATTGAGACTGAGACTAATGACAGTTTGTCATTAAGACTGGGTTAGATCTTCTTGTGATGACAGGTTGTCATTGAGACTGCGTTAGATCTTCTTGTGATGACAGCTTGTCATTGAGACTGGGTTAGATCTTCTTGTGATGACAGCTTGTCATTGAGACTGCGTTAGATCTTCTTGTGATGACAGCTTGTCATTGAGACTAAGTTAGATCTTCTTGTGATGACAGCTTGTCATTGAGACTAAGTTAGATCTTCTTGTGATGACAGCTTGTCAGTGAGACTAAGTTAGATCTTCTTGTGATGACAGCTTGTCAGTGAGACTAAGTTAGATCTTCTTGTGATGACAGGTTGTCATTGAGACTGGGTTAGATCTTCTTGTGATGACAGCTTGTCATTGAGACTAAGTTAGATCTTCTTGTGATGACAGCTTGTCAGTGAGACTAAGTTAGATCTTGTTGAAATGACAGCTTGTCACTGAGACTAAGTTAGATCTTCTTGTGATGACAGCTTGTCATTGAGACTAAGTTAGATCTTCTTGTAATGACAGCTTGTCACTGAGACTAAGTTAGATCTTCTTGTGATGACAGCTTGTCATTAAGACTGGGTTAGATCTTCTTGTGATGACAGCTTGTCATTAAGACTGGGTTAGATCTTCTTGTGATGACAGCTTGTCATTGAGACTGGGTTAGATCTTCTTGTGATGACAGCT
Organism: Candidula unifasciata; assembly: GCA_905116865.2. Taxonomy (NCBI): domain Eukaryota; kingdom Metazoa; phylum Mollusca; class Gastropoda; order Stylommatophora; family Geomitridae; genus Candidula; species Candidula unifasciata. Next base: position 98,728 of record CAJHNH020001347.1, read on the forward strand.
TGTCAGTGAGACTAAGTTAGATCTTCTTGTGATGACAGCTTGTCATTGAGACTAAGTTAGATCTTCTTGTGATGACAGCTTGTCAGTGAGACTAAGTTAGATCTTCTTGTGATGACAGCTTGTCATTGAGACTGGGTTAGATCTTCTTGTGATGACAGCATGTCACTGAGACTGGGTTAGAGCTTCTTGTGATGACAGCTTGTCAGTGAGACTGGGTTAGATCTTCTTGTGATGACAGCTTGTCATTAAGACTGCGTTAGATCTTCTTGTGATGACAGCTTGTCATTAAGACTGGGTTAGATCTTCTTGTGGTCTGATTTGATATGAGACTTCGGGGGACATTGCCTCATCATCACTTTCATCATCATCATTATCAACATTATGTGCCCTGTCGTATGTGTAGTCGGTCATGGTTCAAGTTTCTCACGATCACCAGAATGACACATCAAGTATATGTTTGTGCTATGTCGATGCCACCTAGACAAACCACATATGCGTTTATATCTGTGCACTTTTCCCATCACATTTGCAGTCGCCAGTAAAATTGTAAGAGCGTTTTCATGTCGAAAATATTTTCACTGCCACATCAACTTTTTCTCAGTAGGTAACGCTTTCCGTCTGTTTATTGGCAAACATCCTCGTTTTTTTCAATCTCCGACAATTTACGTGCCTGCGTTACTCTTTCCGGCTGCCACCTCAGGGTTTTTCTCACCCTCTGAAAACATAGAGTCAGATCCGGGGCGGGAAACCAACAGACCAAATCAGTAATCCCGTTCAATATCTAATGAAGTTTTAATTGGGGAACTTGTAATGACTCAACGAGTACTTCCCTGGGTTACCTTATAGTCTCAACAAGGTACAGGTAAAACGTTTAAAGCCCTTCTGTGGTATTTTCTGTATGCTCATCAGAAACCCAACAGAAGATGGCAACTACATACTTACAGGTAACCCATCAGAAGATGGCAACTAAATACTTACAGGTAACCCAACAGATGATGGCAACTAAATACTTACAGGTAATCCAACAGATGATGGCAACTAAATACTTACAGGTAACCCTACAGAAGATGGCAACTAAATACTTACAGGTAACCCATCAGAAGATGGCAACTAAATACTTACAGGTAACCGAACAGAAGATGGCAACTAAATACTTACAGGTAACCCAACAGAAGATGGCAACTAAATACTTACAGGTAACCCAACAGATGATGGCAACTAAATACTTACAGGTAACCCAACAGATGATGGCAACTAAATACTTACAGGTAACCCAACAGATGATGGCAACTAAATACTTACAGGTAACCCAACAGATGATGGCAACTAAATACTTACAGGTAACCCAACAGATGATGGCAAGGAAATACTTACAGGTAACCCAACAGAAGATGGCAACTAAATACTTACAGGTAACCCATCAGAAGATGGCAACTAAATACTTACAGGTAACCCAACAAAAGATGGCAACTAAATACTTACAGGTAACCCATCAGAAGATGGCAACTAAATACTTACAGGTAACCCAACAGAAGATGGCAACTAAATACTTACAGGTGACCCAACAGAAGATGGCAACTAAATACTTACAGTTAACCCATCAGAAGATGGCAACTAAATACTTACAGGTAACCCAAAAGATGATGGCAACTAAATACTTACAGGTAACCCAAAAGATGATGGCAACTAAATACTTACAGGTAACCCAACAGATGATGGCAACGAAATACTTACAGGTAACCCAACAGATGATGGCAACGAAATACTTACAGGTAACCCAACAGACGATGGCAACTAAATACTTACAGGTAACCCAACAGACGATGGCAACTAAATACTTACAGGTAACCCAACAGTTGATGGCAACTAAATACTTACAGGAAACCCAACAGAAGATGGCAACTAAATACTTACAGGTAACCCAACAGATGATGGCAACTAAATACTTACAGGTAACCCAACAGATGATGGCAACTAAATACTTACAGGTAACTCAACAGATGATGGCAACGAAATACTTACAGGTAACCCAACAGATGATGGCAACTAAATACTTACAGGTAACCCAACAGAAGATGGCAACTAAATACTTACAGGTGACCCAACAGATGATGGCAACTAAATACTTACAGGTAACCCAACAGATGATGGCAACTAAATACTTACAGGTAACCCAACAGATGATGGCAACTAAATACTTACAGGTAACCCAACAGATGATGGCAACTAAATACTTACAGGTAACCCAACAGATGATGGCAACGAAATACTTACAGGTAACCCAACAGATGATGGCAACTAAATACTTACAGGTAACTCAACAGATGATGGCAACGAAATACTTACAGGTAACCCAACAGATGATGGCAACTAAATACTTACAGGTAACCCAACAGAAGATGGCAACTAAATACTTACAGGTAACCCAACAGATGATGGCAACTAAATACTTACAGGTAACCCAACAGAAGATGGCAACTAAATACTTACAGGTAACCCAACAGATGATGGCAACTAAATACTTACAGGTAACCCAACAGATGATGGCAACTAAATACTTACAGGTAACCCAATGCAGAAGACTACAGATGATGGCAACTAAATACTTACAGGTAACCCAACAGAATGGCAACGAAATACTTACAGGTAACACAACACAGATGATGGCAACTAAATACTTACAGGTAACCCAACAGATGATGGCAACATACTTCACAGCCCAACGGGGAGAAGATGGCAACTAAATACTTACAGGTAACCCATCAGATGATGAACTAACAAACTGTAACATTTTAATACTTACTTACAGGTAACCCAACAGATGATGGCAACTAAATACTTACAGGTAACCCATCAGATGATGGCAACTAAATACTTACAGGTAACCCAACAGATGATGGTCTAAAATACTTACAGTTGACAACATCGCAACATAAATACTTACAGGAGTGCAGAATTGGTAACTTTAAGGTTTGACAGGTATCGCCATCGACTTACAGGTACCCATCAGATTCAGGCAAGATTGTCTACAACTAATGTTGAACAACTTACAGGTAACAAGTGCTGATTGGTCTACAGTAATATGGCAACTAAATACTTACAGGTACACCCAACAGATGATGGAAACTAAATACTTACAGGTAACCCAACAGAAGATGGCAACTGCTTACAGGTGACCCAAAGAAGATGTCGTACTAATCTACAGAGAAGAAGGCAACTAAATACTTACAGGTAACCCAACAGATGATGGCAACTAAAAGTAACCCAACAGAAGATGGCAATAAAATACTTACAGGTAACCCAACAGAGATGGCAACAAAATACTTACAGGTAACCCAACAGATCTGTACTATTCAAAAAATACTTACTGGTAACCCAACAGATGATGGCAACACTCAGGTTCTGGAGCAGATGACTGCAGTTCAGTAGTGGACGAGCAACCAAATCCTTACAGGTAACCCAGAGTTGGCAACAGCTGGTAACCAAGCGAATGAAGAAAAGACATACAAACCTCAGTGGCATACACAGAACCCTTGGCAACCTCTTTCATAAGATGGCCTCATTTTGTTACTTACTTACATTCTAGAATATGGCAACTAAATACTTACAGGTAAACCAACAGAAGATGGCAACTAAATACTTACAGGTACACCCAACAGATGATTAGCAACTAAATGACTTACAGGTAACTTATTCGGCAACAAATTTTTAAGAACAAAATGTTCCCTAAATACTTCTCACAGGTAACCCATGTCAGTTCGGTTTTTATTCATTTACATATTATAAAAAGATGATGAACTTAATCTCTTCTACCCACATAGGATAATACTTACAGTCTCATTCCTTACTAAAATTATATAGAGAGAATGTCGTATTTCCTTCCACATTATATGTAAGAACTCGTATTTCCAGGTCCACCATCCTAAGATATCAGTTCAATTTTCTACTACATGTAACCCAACAGTTGTTATTTTCTTCTGCATTTTTGGATAGAAAGCGACCATACTAATACTGCACCCAGCTGTGACGGAGAATAACAGACTACAAATATGAATTGACATTCTATCACTTACCTGGTCACCCTTTAAACCTGTGGCCAACCTCTGTCTCCCTGGAAACGAAAGTAAACGGCAGGAAATTAACGCAATGACCAAACCAATTATTGTTCGTTTAAACTACATAAAGGCTATCCATTCTTTTCTTCTTCCTTTAAATTACCGCTTTGGGCTTGTGACACAGTTGTATCTTCACATCCCCCAGAAATAGATGTGCCTTATTCGGACATAGTGTGTTATGGATACAGTTCGTAGCTCTCTTGAATCGTACTCAACAACAAGGCCCAGTGATGTAATAAACTATTACACCGAGTTTAAACTAAATACTTAGGTAACACAACGTGCTGCAACTAATACTTACAGGTAACCCAATAGGGCCAGGTTAACAATATTGTCAAGTCAAAGCAGTACTAATATATTTCATTTATGCAACAGCATAACATTCTAGTATCTTATTGTTGGGGTTCATATATCTCACCATAAGTTCTTTTATCTCTCTAGCCAAGCTAAACCAAAGTTTCATATTCTTCTAACGAAGTTTTTCAAACTGCCCATCTTAAGCGGCTAGTAACTCTCTTGTGGACCTCATCGCTCGCTGCTGATTCATCTATAATAATGTTGACAATATCGCCATCGAGTGCTGATTGGTCTACATTAATGTTGACAATATCGCCATCGAGTGCTGATTGGTCTACATTAAAGTTGACAATATCGCCATCGAGTGCTGATTGGTCTATATTAATTTTGACAATATCGCCATCGAGTGCTGATTGGTCTACATTAATGTTGACAATATCGCTATCAAGTGCTGATTGGTCTACAGTAATATGATATATACATGAAGCCTACAGGGCCCCATTGTGGGAAAAACAAGAATAGACCCACTGCCTCCCCAAAAGCATGTCGTAAGAATCGACTAATTGGGAAGCTTCCTTTGAAGTCGGAGTGCATCTACCGGAGAGGCAAGGAACCAACAGTCTGTATTCAAAAGAATAAGATCTGTAAAAACTTATGCACACGCAACACTCAGGTTCTGGAGCAGGACTGCAGTTCAGTAGTGGACGAGCAACCAAATCCTTCCGCCAGAGTTTACAGCTGGTGAACGCGAAGAAGAAGAAGAAGACATGAAACCTCAGTGGCATAAAAGAACCCTTGAATTCTCTTTCATTCCCCCCCCCCCCCTCCTTTTGTTTCCTTACTTACATTCTAGAATAGACTGCTTCATCTCTAGGTACTCCAATTAAATGTCACAATAACCTTCTACATCCGACAATGGAATTAGCAACTTTAATGAGGTTAGACTACTTATTCGTTTCAAATTTCTAAGACAAAATGTTCCATTCTCACATATAAAATGTCAGTTCGGTTTTTATTCATTTACATATTATAAAAAATTATGACTTATTCTCTTCTACACACATAGGATAATGTCTCATTCCCTTCTAAATTATATAGAGAGAATGTCGTATTTCCTTCTACATTATATGTAGAGAATGTCGTATTTCCTTCCACATCCTAAGATATCAGTTCAATTTTCCCTACTACATGTCAAGATATCAGTTGTTATTTTCTTCTGCATTTTTGGATAGAAAGCGACCATACTAATCCTGCACAGCTGTGACGGAGAATAACAGACTACAAATATGAATTGACATTCTATCACTTACCTGGTCACCCTTTAAACCTGTGGGACCTCTGTCTCCCTGGAAACGAAAGTAAACGGCAGGAAATTAACGCAGTGACCAAACCAATTATTGTTCGTTTAACTGCATAAAGGCTATCCATTCTTTTTCTTCTTCCACACTTAAATTACCGCTTTGGGCTTGTGACACAGTTGTATCTTCACATCCCCCAGAAATAGATGTGCCTTATTCGGACATAGTGTGTTATGGATACAGTTCGTAGCTCTCTTGAATCGTACTCAACAACAAGGCCAGTGATGTAATAAACTATTACACCGGAGTTTGTTTATTAACAATATTGTCAAGTCAAGCAGTACTAATATATTTCATTTATGCAACAGCATAACATTCTAGTATCTTATTGTTGGCTGTTCATATATCTCACCATAAGTTCTTTTATCTCTCTAGCCAAGCTAAACCAAAGTTTCATATATCTTCTAACGAAGTTTTCTCAACTGCCCTCTTAAGCGGCTAGGCACTAACTCTCTTGTCTCCTCTTCGCTCGCTCAGATCTCTTTACTCCTGCTTCCTCTCTCTCCTCCGCGTAGGTTCTCAATCGTCCCCTGTCACCCGTTTCCGGTGATCATGTTTGGATAAACGTACTCTATTCAACTGGTCACAGTGCACTTGGTTTATCTGTTTCGCTTTGTCGGGCTAGCGTTCTAATCACGGTTTTCTGTCATACCAGCCAGTGATGGGTTGGTATGCCTTGATGCTGGTCAGAAATGTATGCGTTCTTAATTAACCCCTTCCTAACTATATTTCATTACAGGCTTTAAGGAAGATAAAAGGTCCCGCTTCCTGTTCTTCTTACCATCCCGACCATAGACACATCGTGTTGGTGTAGAGTTTTTCTGATGTTTTCTGTCCATCTTGTTCTTCGTCTGTACAGTGCTCTACGTCCTTCTTCTCTTTTCCTGGATGCCTCGTATGGTGTGGCGTCGCAAGGCATTCTCTCTAAGTGTGCACTCCATTTGATTCGCTGTCTTTGTAAGAACAAGAACTGTCATGGCGAAGGTGACATTAAACAAATGCAAAAGATTTTCACCAATAAGAATATGTTACTTCCAGTGAGAAAAAGGATGTTTACATGTTATCTAGAACCTCTGTTGTTAAATATGTGTGAAACATGGACAATAAGCTGAAAAACATTTACCCGCGGCATAGATTTGGTTTCTGAGAAGAAAGCAAAGAATATCACGGAAGGAGAGATAAAACAAACGAAGCAGACCTCATCGACACAGATGAAAGTCGTTAATTTATTAGAACTATTAAACAAAGAGTCAATATTTTCTTAACATGTTATGGAAAGTAATTGGCTTAGTAACTTGGTAACTGGCCAGATTTATGGAAAAAGAGCAAGAGGAAGGCAAAGAGATAAACACCTGGGTGGCTTGGTCATGTTGGTGGGGCGGGACAAAAACATTGAACTGATCTGTGAATGTGGTGATCGTGTGAGATGTTGAAACACGACAACCCACGCTTACCGGCAAAGCACATGATGGTGATGATTTGTGTACCATAAGTCACAAATATACACACAGCTAGCAAATAAAAACATATTCTCAAGCCATGCAAACAGAATCACACAGATTAACCGACATACACACGCACGCACAGTCATGCACACAGACATACATACACATATCAGGACTAAAACACACAGACACACGCACACAAACACATACACACAGAGGTATAAACACAGATTAGCCCTAAAACAGTTACCTTGATTCCTGGCGGGCCTTGCATTCCCATTGGACCCTAAAATGGT